>WXVQ01000180.1:0-44213 GCA_013372465.1 Nitzschia sp. Nitz4
TCTCACCTTTGCACATTCCGGACCCGTTGTCCACGACAAGGGCGGCAATATCTTCGTCATCAGAGGCCATGGTTGTAGATTGGGTGTGTGATAAGAGAGCAAGTGACTACGGAAGCCAAGCGGTCGTTGTTGTGAGGCAAATCCGACGGGCGTGAGATCGTCCAACCACTTCGCTTGGAATCTTTTGAAAACTTGGCAAGCAACGTTTTTCAACTGTGTAGAAAACCTACGAGGTTTGTACTGGCGATGACCGCGGTCATCCTCCAAAAGTCATGCTGGCCGACGGATGACTCGGCACAAGACTCTTGTGTGGGCTCGCTTTTGATTCATGAGAGTCGACGAATGGTGGACGAAAACGTGCAAACAAGAATAGCTGGGCGTGCTCTTCCAAGACAGGGCGACTAATTGTATGCTCACTCACGCTCAACAACAACTACTACAGCAACAACCTCTCAGTTCTGCCGCTTACGGAGTGCTGTTGACACTCGAATATCTTTCACTTTCAGTTTACAAGCTATGTAAATGGTCTACTCGCCTAAAATGGAATGGAAATAGATCCAAATTGTATCCTGGGCGAGGGAATCTTGGGCCGTACTGGAGAGTGAAGGAAAGAACACCTAGTACTACTATTGGTGGGGGGGGGACGAGAACCCTGTCATGGCAATGTCAAACGAACGATACATTAAGCGATCTGTATGGTCCTAATGGTGGGTCATGATGTCGCTTGTAATATCGTTGGCGTTGATTTCCAGTTGCAGAGCAACGAGTGTCTTCATCCATGATGGAGTACTGACGACTAACGTACCTCGAAAGGTTGCTAGAGATACTACTAGGTAGAAATAGTTTTAAAAGTTGTAGTATTAGTAGTAGTAGTTACAATGCTTCCTACAATCCCAAATCTCCTGTATTCTGAAAGACCAATACTTTTCCATCGTTCCCTCCGGTATAAAAGGTTCCGGCCGGTCCTTGCGAGATGGAACGCACAGCTCCTTGATGACCCGCCGTGAAATGTTGTGTGAGGGTGAAAATCGGAGCAAAGGCTTGTGGAATTTTGGCTGTAGGCTCCAAGTTGCGGGCCATGATGGTTCCACTTTCGAGTCCGAGTAAAAGGAAGGGCTTGCCATTGGCGTCGTTGGCCATGGACATTTGGACGACGCCTTCTCCGTGGGCTTCGCTGGCGACGCATTGTCCGGTGGTTCCGTTCCAGGCCTTGACGTCTCCGTCCAGACTGGAACTAAGAATAAAGATTCCATTGGAGGTTTGGAAACTGACCAGGGCTGTAACAGCATTGGTGTGACCGGGCGAATTGGGCGGGTTGACTGGTTGAGGCGGTAATGTAGCTCCGGCATGTGCCATGGAAATGACATACTGACAGTCTCCCTTGGCCAAATCCCAAATGCGGATAGAGCCATCGGTGGAAGAACTCCAAAGAACTGCATCCGCCACGGCCAATCCAGTGATCTCTCGGGCATGTCCATGGAGGGACTGTACCAACTTGAAACCTCCCTTTCCTTGATTCATAGCAGTATCAAAGGACCATAGCTTGATGGAACCATCCTTACTTCCACTGACAATCTTGGTTCCATCGACCACTAGCAACTTGGTAACGCCTTGTGCATGCGCATAGGGAATGAGAGGCGCCATGTGAAACTCCAAGGGCGGGTCGCTAGGATTGGCCAAATTCCACGCATGGATCATCCCCACATTAACTTCGGGTAGGGTTGCAGAGACGGATTCAAAGCCGCAAAACAAGAAGTTGGAGGCGACGACGAGGGAATGCACGGGCCCTCCCATGTTGTTTTCAAACTCCTTGACAAAGCCTGAGCCATTGAAATTCCAGAGCCTCCAAAATCCATCGTGGGAGCCGGAGAAGAACTTGACGACTCCTTGTGTTTCCCAAACAGCCGTGGCGGAGATGGGCGCCATTTGGTTGTTTTTGTTGTTGTAGTTGTTGTAATTGTTATTGTTGTTGCTGGTTTTATCTTGCATGGGGCTGGACGCATCAATGATCCCATGCAACTTGACAATGTGGGCATATCGACAGTTGTTTCCATGTTGGCAGTTTCCAGACTTGGTAAAGTTTGAGCAAGCCGTGAGAAGAGGTTTCGGATGTGAGGGATTGTTGTTGTTGTTGTTGTTATCGTAGCCACCGCGGCCTCTGCCTTTGCCTCGACCTCTGCCGCTGTTCCTGCCACGTCCCCCACTTCGTCCCCCTCGGCCGCTATTGTTGTTATTGTTGTTGTTGCTAAAGCCACCAAAGCCTGACATGTCGTGGAGGGGTTGTTGTACTGTTCAGTACAAGAGGAGGACCAGTTGTTGGACTGGTTGGATGCTGGATGCTGGTTGCGGTCCTTTCTTCTCGGTGGCAAGTTGGCCGTGGATACACGTATGCTTGCTACTTGCTACTACGATTTCGGTAGATGAAGCACCCTCACCTACGTACGAGTACGGTACTACGGAGGGACAGACGAGTGACGTACAGGTGGCCAGATACCTGTGATTTCCACCCCCAGCTGGTCAGGCAATCAAGTGCTTCCACGTGAAATATGGCAGGTGGTTGTGCCGTGAAGGATGGAAATCGACAGGGTTCCCATCGTCCTATCCCACTACTTTTCTCGCATTCTTCCCATAGTTTATTGCAAGCTATTAGTGATACGAATCAACAACAACAACAACAACAACAACAACATGGCATCCAATACTGACCAACAAGATGAACACAAAATAGAAGAATACACAGAAGAGGATACTACTGGTACTGGTACTGGCACAGACTTGGTAGCCACAAGCAACAACAACAACAACAATACGAGGACCGCCACCGTGGACATGTCCACACTGCCCTTGGACTGGACCCAACTGGCCAACAATCCCGATGGGACTCCCGCACAACCACCTCCGATGCGGTTCCCCCACGACGTGGCCGAGATTTCTCCTGAGGATTTGGATATTTGTGTCGTCGGAACTGCCGGGCAAAAGATTACCCACCTCAACAACGATTTCTCAAGACAATGCAACCCACAATTGGAAACCTTGGTCTTGCGCTCGCACTTGTTGACCAAAATGACAGGTTTGGATGGGCTTACGCAGTTGCGGGTTTTGGAATTCTATGACAACCAAATTCAAGAGTTGGCGAGTTTGGAAGGGCCAGGACCGAATTTGATCACCTTGGATATGAGTTACAATTCCATTCGAGACATGTCTCCCGTTGCGACTTGTGTTCATTTGCAAGAATTGTGTACGTACGGAGAATAGTGTTGTTATTGTTGGAATATTGTTATTGTTGTTGTTGTTGTTGCTCTTGTCATACCCTACTAACATCATCCTTTCCGCCGTTTCGACAGATTTGGCCAACAACAAGCTCAAGGCCATTTCGGGATTGTCGGCCCTCAAGCATTTGAGAAAGGTTGATTTGGGTGCCAACAGAATTCGAGTGATGGATGCAGAGCAATTGGCTGGTTTGGAGAATTTGGAAGAATTGTGGTTGGGAAAGAACAAGATTGAAGAAATCACGGGGTTGGAGACGGTAAGATTCTGCGTTGGGCAACTCTTGACTCGTTTCAGATGGGCAACAGAGTTTCTGACATTCTCGTTTCTTTTTTGTAGTTGACCAAGTTGCGACGTCTCGATGTGCAGTCCAATCGACTGACCAAAGTGGAGAATTTGATGGCACAAAAGGATACGTTGGAAGAATTGTATTTGGCACACAATGGAATTGACAATGAGGGGGCTTCTTGTGAAACCGGATTGGCCCTCACCTTTCCCAACCTCAATGTTCTTGATTTGAGTCGCAATCGATTGACGTCTACCAAACCCTTTGCTCATTTGCCTGGATTGGAAGAATTGTGGTTGTCGGGAAATCAAGTGGAGACTATGGATGCTGTCGAGCCTTTGAGACAAGCGGCTGCAGAGAATGTTCAATCCTTGGAGACCATCTACTTGGAGTACAACCCCGTAGCGTCAGAATTCGAATACAGAAAGATGCTCAAGGAATGGATCCCTAGTTTGCAACAGATTGATGCGGATCGAATCCAGACCTTTACGGTGGCTGCCAACGCGGAAGTCGACCAGCCTCGATCCATCTTGCACCCCGCTTCCATCATGACACCGGAACAAATGCAACAAGCTGCACTGGAACGTGCCAGGCAGCAACAAAATGAAAGTTAAAGCGTCTTGGTATGCTCCCTATCTCTCTAGAGTATTGTTGTACTTTGTTAACCTCACTGTAGGTTGGTTATTCGACCTGTACCACGAGCGAGATTGCACTCTACAGGATGCACAGTAATTCCATTCGAGAATGATAACAGTGCAACGGATCAAAATCAGATAGTATGAGATACACTACATAGAACAGTATGTAAAAGTTGGAAAACAGAAGATTAAACGTGGTGTGTGTATGTGTGTCTGTGTTGCAAACTATAGTTTATTTCTTCTTCTTCTTGTTGGACTTCTTCTTGGCAGCCTTCTTGGCAGCACGCTTAGCCTCGGCTTCCGCAATCTCAGCCAAAATCTTGGCAGTCTCCTCATCGGGTTGAGTCTCCGTCTTGAAGTAAGGAGGAAGAGACAACCCTGTGACACGGGATGTTCCAGAAGGCAACAACAGAACTGTGCACTTGAAGTGTGCCACCTTGCCCGAATATTCGTGTAGGCTGGGGTATGGGGTTAATAGACCGTGTCCGACACACTCGTTGAGTCCCAACTTGGCAATGCGTTGGTCGCTCAAGTGACGCATAGTGAAAGGCATGGTAGGGTACTTCTTGTCAACCTCAGCAAGGACTTGGCGAGAAGCCTTGACCTTGAGCAAGTATTGTGTTTCAACATTTCGCTTGAAAATGGTGGTTCGCAATTCCCCAGGACGAGCCTTGCCATCTCCTGTGGACATGGCAACATCGACAGCGTACACCTCGGCTTGCTCAAATGTGCAATCGGGAACCTTCTCCTCATCAGCATCATCGGGACCAGGGTTTTGGAGAGCTACCTCCTTGACACCATCCAAAACGAATCGCTTCATTTGGTGCATGCGGACCGAGGAAATAGGGTTGACGTTGTATGCCTTGGCGACCCGTTCGACAGCAGTAGTCACATCCTTATTTGTCTTTCCAGCAGAGATGGTAGCGGCGGCCACCAACATGGCGTTGTAAGCAGCTACAGCAACATTTCCCATTTCATCATCCTGGGGAGGAGCCTCATCCTCAGGGGAAGCCTTTACCACAAGAGTGTGGGCAGCAACGGCAATGTATCCATCAAAGTGGCAACCCAAGTCAATCTTGACAATATCACCGGCCTTGAGTGGCTCCTGCAATTCCATAGGATTCATAGAAATACCAAAAAGGCAAAAGAATGGGTGAGTACAGTGAGCGTACACTCCATCATGGAATAGGCAACAAATTAATCATGTTTCCAACCAGGACTCCAACAGGCACCAGACAACCATGAAAACAGAGGGTCTACTTTGCAAACAAGTTGCGACTGAACGCCCATTGAAACAAGCCGAATTGGAGCCAAGGGAAAACTCGCATCGCACGGGATCAACCCCGAAGGGTGATACGACCGCAGATGTGAAGAGCCACAAAGGACCCTTCGAAACCAGCCCGAGGGTGGCTCGAGCCCCTCGATTCAATCTTCCTGAGTTTGACGGTCTGCAAACCAGTCTCAGCACGCCTTCTCGCAAGAACGAGAGTGTCCCGGGGGACAGGGCAAGCTCGTGGTCCACTTGGTATAACGACCTAGACAGGGTATTATGGATGCCATGCGAAAGTCTGCAATGACTTTTTGGAACACAACAAGACTGGAACGTACCGTTTCTTCGGTAGGAAGGGGAGAATAGTTGCAGACAATATCATTGACAGAGATACAAACAGGAAAGGCAATTCCACGATCCACAAGCTTTCCATCGACCTTTTTGGTGTACAATTTGGCAGCTTGAGCCTCCAAGACGGTGTGACCGAACTCGCAAAGATCCAGGACCTTGGCCCCGACGACACATTGTCCTACCAAACCCTCCAAGGTCAAGTTAACAATCTTGGCAGCCTCTTGGTACTTGGTACAAACATCGCTATGGGAAAAAGAATAGTGAGCGAAACGCATGGAAAATCAAGATCCAACAAGTGCCCGAAAGGGTTCCCATCCTTGACGGCACCCCACCGATGCTGTATCCTGTACTACGCCCCCAGGCAGTTTGGCAATACTAACCTGTTGGAAAGATCGGTAACTTCTTCCTCTTCTTCTTCCTCCTCCTCGATTTCGTCGATGATTTCCTCGTCGTCGCTCATGGTCGAAATGGGTTTGTTCTTGTCACCTCTGTACAACAGAAGGAATACACAAAACAGGTTTGTGATGCGTTTTCTCGCAAGCCACAACTGGATTTGGGGATGCCGGGCGTTGAAAGGCCGGACGGACGTCCCAATGTGCTCAGTACCTATTTTGGAACCGTCTGTTCTGTGCGTCGTTCTACCCGCTAAGGAGAATGTTCTGAGTATATACATGTGTGGTGCATACCTACTGGTGATTCGATCGTGCGGTGCGGGTTTCGTAGTAGACGTGCCAGTCGTACAGTATCGTATCGTATCGTACTACGTACCTTTTTTAGTTCAGTACCAGTACTCGTACACTCGTACAGTACTCGCACCGTCGTGCCGCACTGCGAAAAAGGGAAGGATTCTTGACAGCCGCCCACCGTCGTACAGTTTTGCTGGTTGAGTTGTTGTCGTTGAACGACGATTCATTGACCACTGACCACCACCAAACACAACACACTTACATTCTTCCAACAACCGCAAGAAGCATCATGAGCGAAAGCAAGGAACTAGAATGGCCCATGGCCCGAGTGCGCAAGACTTTCTTTGAGTTCTACGAGAAGCATGATCACAAGTTTTGGGCCTCGAGTCCTTGCGTGCCTGTGGACGATCCCACCTTGCTCTTCACCAACGCCGGAATGAATCAGTACAAGCCCTTGTTCTTGGGAACCTGCGACCCCAGTCTTCCCATGGCCAACCTCAAGCGTGCTGTCAACTCGCAAAAGTGCATTCGTGCCGGAGGAAAGCACAATGATCTCGATGATGTGGGAAAGGATGTCTACCATCACACCTTCTTCGAAATGTTGGGAAACTGGTCCTTCGGAGATTACTTCAAGAAGGAGGCCATTGAATTTGCTTGGAAGTGTTTGACGGAAGAGTTCAAGTTGGACCCCGACCGTCTCTACGCTACCTACTTTGGAGGAGATGAGCAATCGCCCCCTGACAACGAGGCGCGCGACATTTGGCTTCAGTACCTTCCTGCTGACCGAGTCCTTCCCTTTGATGCCAAGGATAACTTTTGGGAGATGGGGGCCACTGGTCCCTGCGGCCCCTGCACGGTACGTTGCGCCTGGTTGCTTGGTTGACTGGTTGACTGGAGCCGTCGTTCCCTGGACCGCACTTGCGCTCACATTGTTGTTCTCTCCAGGAAATCCATTACGATCGTATTGGAGGACGTGATGCCTCCAAGTTGGTCAATGCCGATTTGCCCGATGTTATTGAGATCTGGAACGTTGTGTTTATTCAATACAACCGTGAAGCGGACGCTTCGCTCCGACTCCTCCCTGCCCAGCACGTCGATACCGGTATGGGATTCGAGCGTCTCACCTCCATCTTGCAAGGCGTAGACTCCAACTACGATACGGATATCTTCATGCCTCTTTTTGAAGAGATTCAAAAGGTTACAGGAGCTGCCCCTTACGCTGGAAAGGTTGGTGCTGAGGATGTTGGCTTTGTTGACATGGCCTACCGTGTCATTGCCGATCACATCCGAACGCTATCCTTTGCTATTGCCGATGGGGCCGTTCCCTCCAACGATGGTCGTGGATACGTCCTCCGACGTGTGCTTCGCCGTGCCGTCCGATATGGACGCCAAAACTTGGGAGCTGAGCTCGGGTTCTTCTCCAAGCTTGTCCCCAAGTTGGTTGAGGTTATGGGAGATGTTTTCCCTGAAATCCGGGAAAAGCAAGACTACGTCACTGCCATTGTCATGGATGAGGAGGAATCTTTCTCCCGAACCCTTGACAAGGGATTGGAGAAGTTCAAGGAGCTGGCCCAAAAGGTTGGAGATGACAAGGTCTTTAGCGGAACCGATGCCCACTTCCTTTACACCACCATGGGATTCCCTATTGACCTTACTGAGCTCATGGCCGAGGAGATGGGTCTCAAGATTGATAAGGAGGGATTCGAGGCTAAGATGAAGGAGGAGCAAGAGTTGAGTGCTGCCGCTCACTTGGCCAAGATGTCCGGTGGTACTGGAAAGGACATGCGCATGGTTGCGGAGCAAACTGCTCACCTCGTTTCCAAGGGAGTTCCCGGCACCGCCGATGATGAAAAGTACACTTGGGACAAGGAGTTGACTGGCTGCTCTGTGAAGGCTTTGTTCATTGGACGTGGAGAAACCGAGGACAAGATTGGATTCGTCGATACCATTTCTCCCGAGAGTTCCACCGTCGGTGTGGTCCTTGATCAAACCAGCTTTTACGCCGAGTCTGGAGGACAAACCTACGATATCGGTACTTTGAAGACTGACTCGTGCACAGTCAACATCCAAAATGTCCAAGTTTATGGACAATTCGTCTTGCACGTTGGTGAAGTCGTTGAGGGATCTCTATCCGTGGGAGACTCCATCACTTGCTGCGTCGATTACAAACGCCGTCGCCCCATTGCCTCTAACCACACCATGACACACATTTTGAACTACGCCTTGAGGGATGTCTTGATCACTCGTGCTGGAAAGGAAGAAGGCAAGGTCACAGTTGATATTGACCAAAAGGGATCTTTCCAAGACGAGCTCAAGTCGCGCTTTGACTTTTCCTGGAACGGACAATTGACCCCTGCCCAACTTGCCGATGTGGAGAAGATTTGCCGTGATTGCATTGCCTCTGGAATCCCTGTTCAATCCTATGTTGCTCCCTTGGCTGAGGCCGAAAAGATCATTTCGCTTCGCGCAGTCTTTGGAGAAAAGTACCCCGACCCTGTCCGTGTTGTGGCTGTTTCTCCCAACTCTGTTCCTGAAATCTTGGGCAACCCTCAAGACACCCAGTGGAATGATTTCAGTGTTGAGTTCTGCGGAGGAACCCATTTGTCCAACACAAGCGAGGCTGAGGCCTTCTCCCTTCTGTCGGAAGAGGGTATTGCCAAGGGAATTCGTCGTATCTTGTTTGTGACAAAGGATGACGCTAAGAAGGCTATTGCTGCCGCTGAGGGCTTTGGTACCAAGCTTGAAGCTGCCAAGGCCTTGGAAGGAGATGAATTGGAAGCCTCGACAAAGGTCTTGTCCGTAGAGTTGGAGTCTTTGGTCATGTCCGCTGTGAAGAAGATCGAATTCCGCGAGGAGTTGGCTGTCTTGACCAAGAAGGTTATTGCTTTCAAGAAGCAACGCCTTGCTGGTATGACTGACGAAATCAAGGCCAAGGCAATTGCCGCTGGTGAGGCAACCGAAGGAAACAAGGTTGTTTTCCGTTTCGACTTTGGTATTGATGGAAAGCTTGCCAAGAATGTTGCCACTGCTTTCGGAAAGAAGATTAAGGACAAGGCCATCATGTTGGTTTCTGCCGATACCGACAGTGACCGTTTCTTGGTCATGGCCATGGCACCCAAGGGAGTCGACGTGGACTGCAAGGCTTGGGTCGCTGCTGCGACAGAAGGAACCGGCGGAAAGGGTGGTGGTAAGAAGGACAGTGCCCAATCCACAGTTCCTGGAATCAGCAGTGTTGAAGGTGTGATGGAGAAGGCCAAGCAATTCTAAGTTTCTAGTTTTATCCCTGACAAGTTAGTCTCAGTATAGATGTGACCTTTGAGTTCTTGCGTCGGGTTTCCGTAGGCGAGTCCACGGAGCAATGCTACTGGTAGGACTCCTAGTCCGCAAGAGTAGTGACATTTTTGTATCTCGAAGCCACCAAAGAAAAGGAAGGCTTGGGCCGACGAAAGAAATCCAACACACCTTTGTGGTTGGCACCGCCAGGACGGCCAGCAGCGGAGGATGTGTTAACCTCAATATATCCACACGTAGGAGGGGATGCATCTGGCAAGTAGTCACAATGGGTATTGTTTTCCCATTGATCATCCACCTTGAAATCAAAAAAGTGCCAGAGGGTGATCCCTGATATGTTGATATTGTGAATGGCAACATCCACGTCCTCCAACAACACTTGGTTTTGATACTCCAAGGTCCATTTGCTAGCCGATGTATTGGTGGTCCATTCGTAAATTCCCGCCGCCCCTGTTTCCGATATCAAAAATGGCTTCCCCTGCGAATGATCCAGGTTGCCTGCGTGAATTTCGGATGCAAGTTTTTGCCAATACTGAGTGGGATTTGTGTCATGATACCACCCAGGGTATCCGTTGTGGGAAATCGCAGTAGCGGCTTCATAACATTTGTCGTGAAGATACCTATTGGAAGCATACGTCACAAATCTCGTAGAATCTCTCGCCCGAATAGCCTTGGAACTTGCTAGATATCCAGGACAAGCCTCAGGGTGCTGACTGGGTCCTTCATTGAAGAACCCCCAAAAGGCAATGGAAGCATGGTTGAAAGCATTGTCCAACATTTCATTGATTTGCCGTTCTTGCCAATGCAAAAAGTAGGGATCTGTTAAATCTGAGACTTCAACATCAGGGCCTAACGTTTCACTCCACATGACCAAACCAGCTTCATCCAAACGATCCAACCAACGAGGGTCTTGTGGATAGTGAGCACCGCGAACATAATTGGCGTTTCCAGCTAGGATCAACTGCAAGTCATCATCCAACTGTTCATCTGTGGGGGAAGCTCCTGTGTAGGGCCACTGAGTGTGGTGATTCCATCCAACCAGCTTGATAGGATTTCCATTCAAGCGCACTTGATTGGTGACCGGGTCCGTGTCCCAAATTCGGAGCCCGAATCGCTCAGTGACAACAGCTCCATTCATGTCAATTGATACAGTATGAAGATGAGGGTAGGCTGTGGACCACACCCGAGGTTTAGGAACCGTGAGTGTCCCCAAATCCGCAATGCCGTCCTTTGCCTTGCCCTCCAATATCGACGTCTCGTTTTGGTTGCCATCGAAATAGACCTTCACATTCTGAATAGACCCTTGGGCATCTCGGTCTACCAAGTGTACACTCAACTGGATTGTCGAAAGATCCAAAGGGGTCACATAGCAACGCCACGGCCAATGTTCTTGGCCTTGATTGGAATGGTTGCGAGACAGGACGTGCCACTCAACGCTTCGGAGAATGCCTCCGTAGTGCCAAAAATCACCACCGGTATGAAGTGGAGCGGTGGTCTTGTTGAATCTATTGTCAACCAAAACTGTCAGTTTGTGGGTGTCACAAGGGTGTGACGCTTTTGTGTCACGCAAGGATAGAGTGGTTTGGGACGATGCACAGCCCGTCTGCAAGACATCAATCGGAACATCCAGCCACCAAGCCACGTATCCTCCTCCCCGATGACTCCCAATCTCTTGTCCATTCAACCAAACTCGACAATAGAAGCTGCATGCTTGAAAAAGAATTCGAGCCGGTGTGCTAGAATCATGTTTCACTTGCGTTTGAAAGAAAGTGACGCCACGGTATCCCAAAAAGCCCGGAAGTGTGTTGTCCACAGTCGAGGGAACGGGCGTTCTATCAAACATGGAAATGTGTTGGACATCCAAATATGGATTCATAGAATCGAAGTCCTTTGGAGGGTCATGGATAGATCCAAGTTGAGTAGAGTTCCAAACGCCATCCAGAAGGAACACGTGACGTTTTCCAGAATACTTGGGCCAGTAATTCGGCGCTAGAGATGATTGATCATACACCGTTCTTGTTTCGAGAGCCTCGACCAGACGACTCAATGATGGTAATACCAGCAGCAAGTGAAGTATCAGTTGGTAACACCGTAGCTCCAAGTTCATGGTTCCTAACAGGTGGTCATACAATCAACACTTGGTGGATACTGTGATCGTCACCACCTTGACAGTCGCTAGTCGGATTCGATAGATTCATCCGACTTCGTCGCGACTACAATGACTCCCGTGGAAAGCCGTCATGTTGTCATAGTCTTTGGCCAATCGTTGGTAAGACAAAACGATACTCCTTTTCAGGTCACAAACCAATCCATTTTCTCTGAAAAGCAAAACGATACTCCTTTTCAGGTCACAAACCAATACAACTTCTCTGAAAAGCAAACTTTTCTATTATTGTATAAACTCATGTGGATTCCTTGTATAGAGTGTCGGTCCATTTTTTTGCAACCTCATGCCATGGTCCCCGACGATGCATCCAAGAGTTTGGGAGGAAACTTTCCTTCTCGAATAATTTGTGCCAATAGAGTATCAGGTCCAATTGCACAAATGACTGCCGTGGCACTTCCTTGGACGACCTTGCCTCCCATGTATAGTTTCTGCTGCGATGTTGCTGATTCCAATTCTTGAGGTGTGACAGTTTTTAGGCGTTCTTCTCCAGTAATTAGTTTCAAGTCAACCAATAGCTCCCCATCAGAGACTTCTAGCAAGATACAATCGGCAGGAATGATATCGCCTTCATCCAATCGAATAATATCCCCACGCACCAAAGAACTGGCATCGTATCGAATCCACTTGGCGTTTCTTAGGACTTCGGCATCGTCCGGCTTGATGGAAGCAAAGGCTTTCATGCTAGGAATACTCTTGATGCAGGGAAGCAAACAACAAACCCACCCCGGACAATTCACAGGAGGACTGATGACATTGAAAGAACCAGCAAGTTCTCGACGCTTCGTGGCTTCGTCGGTTGTCAAGCCACTTTCCAAATTTGTCTCGAAATCACTCAAGACTTGAGCTTGTCCAGCGAATTGTGCCATCTTGTCAGTTTGTGGCTTGCGTCCCAACATGCACTCGTCACTGCTGTAGTTGTTTCTGTTAGTGGGATTGTTGCGGCTGTGTTATTAGGCGTATGATGACAGTGGATCTTTGTGACTGCTCCGAACCTGACTAATTTGACTACTCTGGAATGGTCACGTTTATGGACGGTCACGTCTATGTGCAGCGTAGCTAACGGTAGTAGACACCTACCTACCGAAAACTCTACTGTGATGGAAACTTTTCTATATTTAGTATGCTCTCGGAGAACGACAGATAGAGTACAGGACTACTCTTACAAAAGTCTAGTGGAAAACTGATTCCAAATCAAAACGAAATTCCAACCTCTAAGGAGCAGACAACTGGGAATGTGCCGAGCCCCCAGGGCTGTCCAGCTAAGCCTTCATTCTAGCATTCAGAGAGCTTGACGTGGAGGCCCATCGTTTATCCACTGGAGCACTGCTTGCTGGTGAAGAACCACTCGACGGATTATATCGCTTTGCCAAGGGGGAAATACCATTGACAGATCGAGTGGAACCCGAAGGAGCCGTTTTCGTTGCTGCAAATTCGACCTTGGCATTTGTTGCCTCGAACGGTTTGTATCGATCCAAAACTGATCCACGTTTCACCGCCATCCGAGGCTTACTAGGGGTACTTGCTTCATTGACCGACTGACTACTGGAAATTCCAGTTGATCGCCGGGGAGGAGAAATGATTGCCGGTTCACTACGCGTTGACACACCAGAAACGACAGAACTGCTGCTGTTCAAGTACGCTTTCATTCGAGACTGGATCGAGTTACCCGACGAACGAACAATTCGATCTTGGGGGCTCTCGCGAGATGCCCCTATCTCAGGGGGAGGAGATACGGAAGGTTTGTAGCGATCCAACACAGACCCTCGCTTCGGAGTGGAGCGTACTGGGGTAGAGTCGTTGGTGTCTTGCTTCGAGGTCTTCTGGGAAGGTATACTTGATTCTTGTACCGAGTGTCGCGAATCAAGGAGAGATTGCCTTAATGGCGCTCTACTGGGTGTTTGAAGACGTGGCTCGCTGTTGACTGACCGTCCTGAATGCTGGGGGTCGCTTTTATCCAAGTACGCCTTCATTCGCGCATGAAATGAGCTGGGGCTTCCTGAGGCACCATCGCCGGCAGACCTTTGAGATGTACTGGATGTAAGGGAATTGTGACGGTCGGTTGAGGACTTCTCAACTGGATTGTACCGATTCACTACCGAGCTGGGCCGCGACTGTCCCAGCTTTGGTGGTGACGTTTTCATGGACTCAGGTGATGCTGTTCGATATTTGTCACCTATAGACATGCGCGACACCTTTGGTCTGGAAACACGCGGCATCGACTTGGAGTCGCCATCGGCTCCTCCCTGTGGAGGATCGTGGACGGATAACCTCGAAGCGGTTTGATCTCCCAGGGTTGATACGCTTTCTGCGGAGCCCTGCAGGCTGATATGTGGCACATTGTGCAAATCCAAAAACTCCTCCAAGACTGTTGGGCTCTCTTTCCTGTTGGGAGACGGAACCGAATCGAATGGTGCCGCTGTTTTGCTTGGTTGATCCCTCAATTCTGGTATTCGTGAATGTAAGTGAGTTGGATACATCTCAAACTTCGTTTGAATACAAGTACTCACCTGCAGGGGATCCCACCACACTTTCAGCGACGACTTCTTGAGCTGCATTAGCCCCAGGCGAAGCAAAACTGACAGAATGTTCCGTAGGGACAAATTTATCAAGACCGGATGGAAGTTCTACTGCACGGGGTGACTCGGGTGCAACATCCGATTCTTGCGTGGCATGCTTTCGGTCATGTTGATCCAAAACATCAGAAGACGAGATGGAAACCTTGGAGGGTGCCGTGAATTCAGGTATGACTTCACTTCCTTCTATTTCCAGTTGAGGTTGCAATTGCTTTCCTTCTTGGATCTCTGCAATGAATTCGCATCGAGAGTTAGGAAAAGTTTGTTCTCCGATATCGGCCTGGGTATCACATTTGTCACCCTCAGTCGTTTCGGCGGATGAAAACATGCCGAGAAGATTTTCTTTTTCATATGTATCTCCACTCTCCCAACAGTCTGCTGCCTCTTTGGTTGCAGAGCCGGGTTGAACCCCACCCACAGACTCCTGTGATACATCCATTGCCCTATTCACCATTCTATCCCCCGGCGAGTAGTCTGCTGGCTGTCCGGTTACGGTCTGGTGATCATGAGCTTCTAAAGGATGCATATCCCTCGAAACAGGACTAGAATTGTCTTCATTCGTATCAAGATGGACAGACACCGAACTCCTAACTTCCAACTCCCCTTGCTTACCAGAAGGAGTGCTCACTGCATTGCCGGAATCTGGGATGCCAGAGGCATCAGCCCCTGATACACAGCCAATAGGGAGATCTCCTTGCTCGAACACAAACTTTGAACCGAGGGGGGATGCAAGCAAGTTATTCGAGTTTTCCACGAGTTTAGTTTCCACGGTTTCTTCCATATATTCCTCTTTAACATCAGGGACATCGCAAGGCGGGTTGCCAAGAATCTGCTGACATTGAACATATGTTTGTTCCACTTCTTGAAATGGTGTAGGCGCTGCAACAGCCCCCTGGTGTATGTGGGTGTCGAGTTCTGAGGGTGGAGTTGCTTCCAAAGGACCAACCTCTGACAATGTACGTATATTGGAGTCTATATTGTTGTTTGGAGAATGATCTGTCAGAACAAGCACGTCACCAGTTGTATCCTTGCAGTCCGATGTCACATCTTGCATGGCACTCGCGACATGAGATGAACCGTCTACAGGACAGGTTTCCCTTGGGACCTCACTATTCTCCCTCGACAAGGTAGACTCGAGAGCCACGGCATCAGATGATGCTTCGAGAGATTTCATGCCATTGGTGACTCCATCAGAGTGCTTAATTTTCTCGGGTGACGCTTTTTCAACTTTCAACTGTTTCTGTGAACCTCCAAACGTCTTCTTGATCCATTTCAGAGGACGAAATCTGCGCTGTTTCCTTGCACTTCTCGGGCTCATTGCCCCAGAAGAAGGGTCGGTACGCTGCCTCTCATCGGGTATCGATGCCAGTTCCATGTGCCCCTCAGTTGAAAAAAACAACTGGGATTTCGCAGTACCTCCATGTCTGGATTGTACATCCTTTTCTGAGTCGACAACCCCACCAACATCAGTTTCGACGGGCGTATCGGAGGTGGCGTCAGGATGAAAGCCAGCGCGGTCTAACAAGGAGTCTACATTGTCAACATGTTGTATTCCTGTTGGGGCCGACACCATTGCAGCATGTCCTCTAATGGGCGGTACTGATTGCACCACTTTGATCGCATCGTCACAGGCAACATCTGTGGCATCTGGGCCTCCTGGTTCAGCAGGTTGACTAGCTGGTATATCTTCACAATAATCTTTGTGGTTGAGCTGATCGTTGTTGACCTGGATGGTTTTCTTGATTGCTTCTTCGGAAACAGATGCTTGTGTCGTTTTTCCTTCAGTGCCGAGCTTTCCCCCCAGAGAAAAGTCGTCGTCACTTTCATCAACGAGATCCAAGCTAGTGAGAGAGAAGTCTACGGAGCTAGTCCCATCGGTAGCCAACCCTCCAATTGCCTTCTTTTGTTCGCCGTCCTCATCTGGCAAATCATCAAACTCTATTTCATCTGGCTGATCAGGGTCTTGTAGGTATAAACGGGCAATGTAACCTAAACTCTCTGGCTCGTGACCTTCAACGGGATCCTCATGGGGTAGTCGCTCCTCAGCCCACTTCTTTTGGTACGCATAAGTTTGCCAAGCATTTGGTGACTTGCAATATTTACAGAAACAACCTGGCGTAACAACCAGATTTGCACCTGGTCTCTCTAACCTGTAATACCGATTCCAGTACCCTTCAGCCACTTCACGAGACAGCTCTTCCCTAACATTCATTCCCGATTTCCTGGCCGCGTGTTTCTTGAAAACAGGCAATACATCTGAAGGGAGTGCCACATCGTCCAAATTGGAATATGACTCATGGTCATAGTCAGGAGTCCAGTCGTTGCGATCAAGCTTGTCTTCTACATGCCGATCGATGAGATGTCCTGTTCTGAACACCTTTGCTCCGTCGTGTTTGGCATCTCCAAGGTCGTCAATGTGAATCTTCCTCTCCGCGATTTCTAGATGGGCAAAGTCCCGGGCATCTTGGCGGCCTGACTTCATTTTCCCAACAGCTGCAGCTTCGTTGACCATGATTTGAGCATTGGATCTGCTCTCAACCGCAACAGGCCTACGATTCTTCCCACGGTTCGCGTGTCGAGCCACCCAGGCTGCATACGAACTATCCGTTTTGGTAGTATTGACTTCAGCAGCACTTCGTTGTCCGTTTGCCTCGATTACTTTTTCATTGAGTCGAAGCACGCGCCCTAAGGACGCAGCGTCCGTAACAACAGGAACAAATTGCTTCTTGTGCTCCTCTGGGGGAGGTGGACGCAGCTCTGTCTTTGCTTTGTTGACCAATGCAATCAAAGACGGAGGTCGGTATCCAATCTCGTGCTCTAGGACGTTGTCTTCATCAACCTTTTTCTTTCTACGCACAGGCGGAGGTCTTGACGAAGGGCGGGATTGGAGCATTTGATTCAGGGCGTAGTTCGGATCGAATAGTTTCGCTTCTTCCTCGGCTAATCTCTGTGCCTCTGCTTCCCTTGCTAACTCCTCTTCTTCCCATCGGAGTTCTTCTTCCTCTTCTTCTTGTTTCAGAGCAGCCAGACGCAGGAGCTCATCCTGCTCTCGCTGGAAAGCTTCTTCTTCTGTTTCGGATGGATAGTCGTTCTCAGGTTCATCAAGCCCATCAGGTTCTTCATGTTCGACCATTTCCTCTTCGACGAGCTCTTCGTCTGTGTTCATCGCCCGTATCGTCTCGAAAAATTCTTCCTCATCGACGGGGTCGCCTTCGGTGACCTCTTCGATCACCAAATTCCCCTGGGAGTCCTCGTAGACTACCTCTTCTTCCAAATTGGATTCCCCATCATTGTCGTCTTGAACGACCTCCTCTACGAGTGACACCTCTTCGTCGATATTTTCTTCGTCACCCAACACCTCTTCTTCGTCGTAGACCTCATCTTCACCATCTCGATCTGTTTCTTCCTCATAGACTTCTTCATCATCCTCTATAAACTCCATGAAATCTTCCATTTCTTCCTCCTCTGTCAGGTGCTGAGGTAAGTTGTCACCATCTTCGTCATCAACAACAGTTTCCTCTTCCATATCACTATCGGCAGGAGGCGGAGGAACTGCATCTGTCGTATCCCAGTCTCTCGTGGCATGAAACAGGTGCTCTGGCAAAGGTTCCTCACTGTCGTCGTCGGGTAAGTCCTCCGAGTCGTACTGACTTCCCACGGAAACCTCGACGTAGCTTTCGGAATCCGTTAGATCGGCGTCGAGAGGTTCGGCATGATGATGCTCTGTATCGACTTCGAGTTGCAACCGTCGTTCCTGTGACCCCTGAGGAGAAACGGGAGCAGGCTCGGGGGGATGCTTCAGACTTTCTGCAAGTTTTCGCTTGATGATCCTCCGTCGAATGACTCTACGCAATCGTTTGCGCTTGGTTTTGGCAGCCGCCGCCTCAGCTTCAGCGGCCAATTGTACTTGTCGTTGTATCTCCTCGTCACGCTGCATGCGACGTTGCTTGTCGGCTTCCTCTTGTTCTAAACGCAGCCTCTTCGCCTCTTCTTGTTGCCGTAGTTTCTCAGCTTCCTCACTGGCACGTTCCTGTTGTGCCTTTTCCACCATCGCCTGAGCTTCTCGATCATCTCCGTGAAGGTCGGCCAATTCTCGTATCCGACGTCTACTTCTGAGCTCATCCATTCGGTCCCCAACGATTGCTCGACGCTTAGCTTCTAGAATTCGCTGCCTTCTAAACGATCGTTCATCGTGATGTGACGACTCATCCAAGTCTCCTCTTTGCACTCGCCTAGATCTCCACCCCGTGGAGTGATGTATGGACTCCTCGGTGGCAGCATCACGACGTCGGAATTCCTGGGTCGACAATTCTCGTCGGTTCATGTTCTATGGAGGTGAAGAATCCCACCACTGCTACTGTAGTAACGACAGACGAGGTTGTCGTCAACGACGAGACTCGGAAGCAGTGGCGAAGGAACTTCTAGAGTATTGGTTTTGATGGATAAAATGGCAAAAACTGCTTTCCAGTGGTGGACACCTTCTTTTTCTACCACCCGTCGTACCTGATGTGACACAGGATGACTAAATTGGTCATAACCACATAGGAAAAGGGAGATTTGGCGGGACGGGCACAATCATAAATCAGGCCACACGTCAGCAGTCTGACATCCCACCCGCTTCATTTTTGTGCTCTTTTTGTGCAACGGACATTCGAATGGATCGAGGAGCCATGAAAAATAGTCGAAGACGCCAGAAAAAGGAAATGTTGGAAATTGGATCTCGTAGGTTTGTACCAGAACGTACGGTGACTGCCAGGAAGGCCTCAGCGCGTTTCTGACCAATTCTGGCCACCTTTTTTCGTCAAACACAACACCACAAGGACAAAACGATTGTAACAAAGGTACGTTTCTTGATGTATTCGCATAGACCTCACGAGGAGGGCAACGACCACAAGAACCATCATAGGATACTCGCACATCACTTCATCAAGAAGGACAAACACCGGCAATTGTAGCATCTTGAGTGAAATGTGATCCATTCTGACATTGTTTGCCTATCATGCCTCGTTGCAACTTTCCATCCTCTCAGTAGTAACGGGAACACACCAATGACAACGTTTTTGGAACGATTCAAGCAAGAGCTGGGCGACCGAGGCTACGAGTCCAGCATCCGGCGTAGTGTGCAAGCCGTCGTTCTTTACGAAGCTAAGAGATGCGTCGCTAGTCGCCTAGCAGCGATGCGTCCCTTTCAAAGGAGAGTCGCTCTTTATGATCAAGTGAAGGCTCTCAGTACTGCCCTGGGGTTGCTCCCTCACCAGCAAGAGGAAATTCTCTGGCGTACTGGCACATCCAAGGAGCCCATTGATTCTGACCTCGCCTGGAAGCGAGTCAAGCTCATAGAGCGGGATATTTCGAACCTACGAGCCAAGATTAAACCCTTTTGTCAGGAAGGCATGGCTCATGACGAGATCATGGACAAGTATATTCAACATATATATGTAAGTTCTGGTTGGGGCGATTGGTGTTTTCCCCGTTCCATTGGGTGGTCTATATCTTATCTTCTCTCTTTGAACACTATCCAGGAGCAAAATCATGGCAAGAGCACCCCTTTCCCGCCTCAGTTTCCTCACGCCCACAGTCAAGTCCTCATGACGTACCGCATGTACTACGATGGCTACGAGCTTGATACCACCTTCCCCCCTGCTGTCCCTTTCAAGGAAATTGTAGTTCCAGCCAATCGTCCAACCGCCCATGCAGCGGGACCGGGTATTCTCGTCCGGGTCAACCCCGGCCAAGCGCAGCAAAACATCATGGATGATGAAATCCCTCGTGAAATCGCAATGGATAGTGACCGGCCCAGTGGCGACTACCCCCAAACTCCAATGAATACTCGGGCTGCTACCATGGAGTCAGCCGATTCTCGTCTTGAAGTCCTCAAGGAGATTCGCATGCACATGGACCTGCTCAATGATTTCGTCGGTGTTATTCCTCAGAACTTTTTGAACCGTCGCAAACGAGACCTTTACCACGCCCTCCCCAGACCACCCCCTCGAACGACACAACGGGTTACACCACTAGATACCCCCGCCAGCAAACGTCAGCGAGTTGATATGGACGATGTGGTGGACTTGGACGAGGATGCCTCAATTGTTGTGTAGCCATAGCAAGCAATAACCCCTTCAACGATGTTGCTGTCGCTGGATTCTAATTTACATATGGTGCTGTAGTTTCTAACATATTCCACAAGTATCAGCATAGAACTTTGTTCGATCCTCGGCCGGGACATCTTGACTGTTCCATTCCCATGCTAGTGGAAAAAATGTTGGTGGTTCTGCGTCGCCATGTTTCATCAATTTGGCCGCGTAGACTTGGCTTGCCGGGTAACGCGAAGAATCACAAAACCATCGACGGCAGGGATCCTGTTCTAAGGTATCCACATTGGATGGAGAGTTGGCATTAGGAGAAGGCTCGAGGAACTTCCATTCGTAAAGTCCTGGTGATTCAGGGATCGGGGCAAGGACTTCTACCCAATTGTGATTGCCTTGAGTACGATTTCCATACCAAGCAGGGGTCCCAGCTACTCTCGCTGGTACCCCCACAGCCCGCAGTGCGTTCGCAAACAATATGCTGGTGCCAGTGCAAGAGGCATAGCCAAACGCAACGATCGACATGGGGTCAAAAATGAGCGGAGTTTGCCCCGAGTGGAAACGAATGGCTTTTCCGGAAGGTTCCAATCGAGACCACAACTGTTGATTGACCCAAGTAACGGTGGAAGACAGATTGGCTTGACCAGAAGTCCACAATGCAGACTCATTGAAACGCAATGCATCCACCAGGAGAGGACGCCAGTTGGTTCTTCCTTCATTGAGATTAGCAAAGTTAAGAACGTATTCCATGAAGACATCTTTTGGTAACTCATCTGTCCAAGGATACAGTATTTTGGCCTGCAATGCCAATTCAATGGTAGGTTGCACCAATCCGTTGCCAAGCCCATCGGACATGTCCACGTCCGAAATAGGGAATCCAAGAGTTTCTTGAAATGGAAGATCGAAGGACATCAAGTTGTGCCACAAGGCGTGTAGACACTCTCGTTGTGCATGTTTTACGGGGACGACGAGACACCTAGGAGTAGACAAAGCATCTCCAATACTGAGGCTTTCCAGTCGCCAAGCTACGTGGGTTACATTGCTTCGGCAACTCGTCGACAGAACCGGTACGAATGGGCTTTGCGTTAACATTGTCAACATTGCAGTAGGGGCTAGTGGATTTGGGATATTTTGGTTCTGAGTTGTTCGATGCGAAAGAACGATGCTTGCCAGGATGATAGTCTTGGCATGAGACATGGCGGTATGTCCAAAGTGTTTGTTGGAAGTGGTTTCAACGTTCCAGAAGAAATCAAAGAATGCCATTGCCACTGCCATGATAGCCAATCCCTGTGACGACCAAGACGGTAGACATGTTATATGTTGGACCCCCAATGCCAACAAAGACAGCAATCCTGCCAAAACATCGAACTTCTGCAAGTGCTTCATGGTTCTGAGTCCTGACTACGAATATTGACAACCAGAAGGTGGACTGTGGGTTGGCGGTTGGCGTCAAAGATTTGCGACTCGACGGACCCCAATGACATGACCACCCTCTTTGCATCACACGCACTCGCCTAGAAAGAACTGTCCCTTCCAACAAGGACAGTTTCTCCTTGCCCTGATGACAACAGCATCGACTAAAGAGACTTTTATACCATTTATAGCTTACTCTTTTGTTCCGTCGCCTTCAAGCTGGTACCCACATCAGCCGGATTGACAAGCGGATACTTATCCAAAGTCATTCCGTTCCATTCGTCTTTGGAAGTGTCACTTCCCTCCTTGGAGGCAGCATCAAATTCCATCGAAGGGTAGTCGACCAAACCGTCGGCTTCTTGAGTATAGAATGTATTTCGTTCGTAGCGATTCAAAAATGGTGGAAGATCCCCAGTACGTCCTCCTTGCTCATACTCATGCCATGCTTGCAAACGGGCCGGGAGATCAGGATTGGAAATGAACCAGCGTCCAAAGGCAAGGGCATCATAGCCGTCATCCTTCTCGCTCATCTCGTAGGATGTAGCCGGCGTGAAACCTCCTGCTCCAATCATGACACCGTCATACAGGGAGCGATACTTTTCCAAATTCAACAATGGCATTTGAAAGCCGGGGTCCGTGGAGTAATCACCGTCGTGCTTTCCAACCCAGCGGGGCTCCGTTAGTAACAAGTAGGCCAGGTTGTAGGTGTTCAGCAACTTGACGGCGTGGCCATAGATGAGGTCGGGATTGGAGTCGGTTGCCCCGTAATAGACATTGCCTCCGTTGGGCCCATCATGAGGGGACAGGCGGACTCCAACACGGTCAGCTGACCAAACATCAACCAAAACATCCAAAACTTCCTTCATCAAGCGGCAGCGGTTCTCAGGCGACCCTCCATACTCGTCGGTGCGTTGGTTGACACCGTCATTGAGGAATTGATCAATCAAGTACCCATGAGCAGCATGAAGTTCCACCCCATCAAAACCCGCATCCTTTGCGTTTTGTGCTGCCCGCGCATAGTCCTCATGAAGACGCAAAATATCATCCTTCGTCAACTCTTTGGGGGTCCCGTGTTCTTTGATACCACTGTAGGTGACGGTCTTGGCCCACCTCCCGACAGAGGACTTGACTGGTTGGGGACTTGCAGACACACAGGTTTGGTAGTTGAGGTCTTTGTTGACGGGGTGAAGAGCATAGTCGGGGTGAGCAACGCGACCGGTGTGCCACAACTGACAACTGATAAAGCCTCCCTTTTCATGAACAGCATCAGTAACACGCTTCCAACCGTCCACTTGCTTGTCGGTCCAGATTCCTGGAACGGCGGGGTAAGCCAAAGCCTCAGGAGAAATGCAAGTTGCCTCCGTGATCAAAAGGCCTCCGTCACTTGCACGTTGCTTGTAGTACTGAACAGCCAATTCCGATGGCACCAAATCGGGTTCTAGTGCTCGATTTCGAGTCAAAGGAGCGAGGACAACTCGATGCTTGAGAAGTCCCATGCGTCCAACTTGGAGAGGAGTGAAGAGTTTAGAGGCCATGGTTGCAACAAAGGAGCAATATTGTGTAGAACAGCTTTTTCACGAAGAAATAGTAGTGGTCGAGCTTGGAAGTGATAGGATCACCGGAGAAGTTCTTTGAATATTTGCTGACGGTCGAGTTTGTGTTCACACCGATCAACAAGAAGATACGGAAGCATGACATCGATCCAGCTGACGCTCTGCATCAAAAACGACTTCGTGGACTCAACTATTTATTTGGTTCGGTCAAGTGAGGGGAAAAAATTGGCGCGAAACAGATATTCTACAGGAAAGAGCTACTATGATCCCGTACGTACGTCTTTACCTCTAGTTTCTACCAGAGACTTTGGCGCCAATGATGCCACTTTTTTGGTGGAGGCGAAATCTCACTACCCTTGTAGACATTACCCTNGGGAAAAAATTGGCGCGAAACAGATATTCTACAGGAAAGAGCTACTATGATCCCGTACGTACGTCTTTACCTCTAGTTTCTACCAGAGACTTTGGCGCCAATGATGCCACTTTTTTGGTGGAGGCGAAATCTCACTACCCTTGTAGACATTACCCTTTTCGAGACAGAACTACTCGAACAAGATGGCATACGGCAATGGAAACCGAGTATTTGGCCAAGCCATGAAGAAGAAGGGCAACCCTTCCACAAGATACCAACGACAATTTGGAGGAGGAGGCAGACGAGACCGAGCCAAGCAAGACTCCAACGAAAATCCCGAGCAATCTGCTCGGGATGAAG
This sequence comes from Nitzschia sp. Nitz4, assembly GCA_013372465.1. Lineage (NCBI taxonomy): Eukaryota > Bacillariophyta > Bacillariophyceae > Bacillariales > Bacillariaceae > Nitzschia > Nitzschia sp. Nitz4. The sequence goes on from WXVQ01000180.1 coordinate 24,294, forward strand.
CTGCTGCCAGGCGGATGCTTCGTCAGAAACAGGGAGAGGCAATTGATATCAAGTTCGGGTATAAGAGACTTGAGGATCAGCCTTTTGATCCCAACCAGCCAATTGAGGAGCACCGAGGTTGGTTGTTTCACATGCTTGCAACAACGGTACGGCATTGCCTTGTCCAGGTGTGCGTCTGTTCTTTCCCCTTTTTCTAACATATCTGCTTGTATTGCTTTTGGATACAGCGGGTAGACCAGAGTTCTGGAGCAGAACAGTCGGGGGTTGACCTGTTTTTCGTCGGTCACAACAACAAAACATTCAAAACGACACTTTTGCACCGGCCCTATTTTTACGTCGTGACACACAAGGAAGATGAGCAATTGGGACATCACCTTATCAAGAAGTTTCCAAACTCTCTTGTAGATGTTCAGCATGTGCCCATGGTGGATTTGGAGGTACCAAACCATCTTTCTCCAAACAATCTAACCCGGAATGTGTGGAAGTTGCATTTTGACAACGTCTCCCAGCTCATGGATGTCCGAAAGCAACTTCAAGATATTGTCAAATCCAATGGCAATAAATCAGGCCAGAATGCAATGGAAGACTTCTTTTCCAGTCAACCTGAAAATGGTGCAATCACAGATGTTTGGAGCAATATTCAGGAACTCCGTGAGTATGACGTTCCATACGTGTCTCGGGTCTGCATGGACTTGGACATTCGGGCAGGAACATGGTATACAGTAACGCTGGAGCATCAAGATGGTGGTCCTCCTCTTCCACACCTTTCCGACCCAGATATCGAGACAAAGGCGAACCCTCGCGTATTGGCGTTTGATATTGAATGTACCAAGGCCCCGCTGAAGTTTCCCAATGCAGAAATCGATGAGATTTATATGATTTCTTACATGATATCTGATATGAAAGGAGATGCCAGAGGAGCTCTGGTGTCCTCGAGGAAAATTGTGTCTCAAGACATTCCAGATTTCGAATATACTCCCAAACCTTCCTACCCCGGTCCATTCCATATTTTCAATGAGTCGAATGAAGAAAAGTCCATTCGAAGGTTTATTCAAGAGTTTCATACTTACCGACCACAAGTAGTTGTTACCTATAACGGAGACTCCTTCGATTGGCCTTTCTTGATTACTCGTGCCAAAGTCTACGGCATTGACCTTTGGAAGGAGCTTGGAATCTCCCAGGTAGGAGACGAGGAAGTTCTAGGGCGTTGCTGCGTTCACTTGGATTGCTTCGCTTGGGTACAACGGGATTCCTACCTTCCACAAGGTGCCCAAGGTTTGAAAGCTGTTACAAAGTACAAGTTGGGATATGATCCAGTCGATGTTGACCCTGAGGATATGCTCCCTATGGCACAGGAACGGCCTGTCCATATGGCTACTTATTCCGTGTCCGATGCCGTCGCAACCTATTACCTGTACGAGAAGTATGTTCACTTGTTCATTTTCAGTTTGTGTACTTTGATTCCAATGGGACCGGAGGATGTTCTACGAAAAGGTTCTGGAACACTTTGTGAAGCCCTGCTGATGGTGCAAGCCAACTACCTAGATATTTTGTGCCCCAACAAGCAAGTTGATCCATTGGCGAGTTTCCATAAGGGGCATTTACTGGAGAGTGAAACGTACATTGGAGGAAAAGTTGAATGCCTGGAGACAGGAGTATACCGCAGTGATGTGGAGTATGACTTTGACTTGAAACCATCTGCTTTCCAACACTTGATTGACAACATCGATCGGGATTTGTCGTTTGCATTTGAGGTTGAATCAGGAATTGACCGATCTGATATCACCAACTATGAAGAAGTTCGTTCCACTATTGTTGAGCAGCTGGAAATGCTACGTGACCGTCCGAAACGCCGCGAAAAGCCATTCATCTACCACTTGGATGTTGGAGCCATGTACCCCAATATCATTTTGACCAATAGGTTGCAGCCCGGAGCTATTGTGAACGATGCTGTTTGCGCCACATGTGACTTCAATCAAGCCAAAAATGGATGCAAGAGACGTATGGAATGGGTTTGGCGAGGTGACTACAATCCTGCAGGGAAGCTTGAATACGAGCGGACGAAGGACCAGTTGTCACGAGAAACTCACAAGGATGGACAGCACTTCAACGAGATGACTGACAAGGAACAAGCGGGTCTGGTGGCGACAAGGTTGAAGGACTATTCGAGAAACGCATACCGGAAAACGAAAATGACGGAAGAGGTTACCAGAACCGATATTGTTTGTATGCGTGAAAATGATTTTTACGTAGAAACTGTGCGGCGATTTCGAGACCGCCGTTACGATTACAAGAAGATGACTAAAGCGTGGAAGAAAAAGATCGGCTCAGCGCCAGATGCGGCGTCACGAAAGGAGGCTGAAGACAAGGCTTTGGTCTATGACAGTCTCCAAGTCGCGCACAAATGTATTCTGAACTCTTTCTATGGATACGTCATGAGAAAGGGCGCTCGTTGGAGGTCCATGCCCATGGCTGGTATTGTCACGAAGACTGGTGCGGATCTTATTGTTCAGGCTCGGGCCCTAGTAGAACAAATCGGTCGCCCTTTGGAGCTTGACACGGATGGAATTTGGTGCATTCTCCCTAAGAGTTTCCCAGATGTGTACACCTTCAAGACGCATGATGGATCCAAAGTGAAGATTGAGTACCCATGTCTAATGTTGAATGCTGATGTTCATGACAACTTCACAAACCACCAATACCAAACTCTCAAAGACAAGAATACTGGAAGCTACGAAAGTCGGAGCGAGTGTTCCATTTTCTTTGAAGTTGATGGTCCATACAGGTGTATGGTGTTGCCTGCCAGTACGGAAGAAGGTAAATTATTGAAGAAGAGATATGCCGTTTTCAATTTCGATGGTTCTCTAGCAGAACTGAAGGGGTTTGAACTGAAGCGACGTGGTGAGTTGGAGCTTATCAAAACTTTCCAGTCCCAAGTTTTCGAACGATTTCTGGATGGCGACTCTCTTTCCGCTTGTTATGACAGTGTAGCTGAGGTGGCGAATCATTGGATCGATGTGATTGACTCACGCGGAGAGTCCCTCGACGACGAAGAGCTATTTGATCTTATCAGTGAGAATCGTAATATGAGTCGACAGTTGGAGGAATACGGCGACCAGAAGGGCACGTCGCAGACCACTGCTCGTCGTTTGGGAGAGTTTTTGGGAGCCGAGATCATCAAAGACAAAGGGCTTAATTGCAAGTTCATCATTGCAGAGCAACCATACGGAGCCCCTGTGACGGAGCGAGCAATTCCAACTGCCATTTGGAAGGCCGAACCATCGCTAACGAAGCACTTTCTTCGCAAGTGGCTGAGAGCACCTGGACTTGATGGCGACGGTCTGGACATCCGAAACATCTTGGACTGGGACTATTATCTCGAACGTCTTGGAAAGACCATCCAAAAGATTATCACCATCCCAGCTGCGCTCCAAAAGATGCCAAATCCGGTACCTCGCATTTCACACCCCGCTTGGCTCGATAGCAAGGTTCAGCAAATGAATGACAAGTTCCAGCAACGATCAATCAAAGACATGTTCAAATCAATTCCAAACAAAAACCAGTCCGAGCCCGAGTCCGAGCCCGTGCCCATGGACATTGAAGACTTTGCTGGTACCCCGAATATTGGTCCTCAACGACCAGTTGTGCACACAATTCGAGGAACACTTGAAGAGCAAAGACAACATGTTGATGTAGTTGTGCAACCAGAGTTAGAGCAACGCATTGTCCTGACCAAAGGTGACTTCTCCAGTTGGCTCCAACAGAAAAAGAACACTTGGAGGAAAACACGCCGAGAAAGACGAGCATTGGAGGGTGGTCGTTCAACGCGGGACTCTTCGACTTCCCTGCCAAGCAACAGAGCAGCTGGTAGCATGGAGGGATTCTTGAAAGAGGCCGCTCAGTCTTTGGTCCATAGCGAATGGCAAATTATCGAACTCCGAGAAATGTCACAAGATTCCGAGACTGCGAAAAAGTCCTCCGGCGAGTTCATCGCATGGGTTATGGTTGGAAAGGACTCTCTGCGAAGAGTTCAAGTGTCTGTGCCCCGAATTGTTTATGTGGCGTCTCCTTGTGCCCTGAAATGCACCGCGCCAAGTATCTATGAATTCAAGCAAGTCGATATGCATCTCCCTCACAACACCAACACGAAGTTTTTGTATGAAGTTTCTATGCCGGAGTTTGTTTATCGCAAAGGTGACTGGGCATCTTGTCTCCAACCCCTTGCTGGACAATCCGAGAAGCAACTGAAGCTTGAAATCTTTGAGACTGGCACACCATTGAAAACGAGGGCGTTGACCGCGCTCGGTGGGGTCTCGAAGCTGTCAAACCTTGCTTCGAAGAAGCAACGATCGTATCTTTTGTTCGACCTTGAGAAAGTGGACCGCCCCACTCAAGGTATTTACTTGAATGAAGACCTATCCTACCGAGTCGGTTTTCTATACGTGAAGATCAATGCCAAGACAAGGAGCGGAATTGTTGCTTTCTTTGGCATGCACCAAGGAAGTGGAGGCATGAGAAAGAATCAAGATGAATCCAGCTACGTAAATCTTGCGTGTCCATCTAAATCGGAAGTGGGATCTTTTGATATTTCAACGTCGTGTCAAATCTGGGTAGTGAAACCTGGATCGAGACGTGGACAGAAGAATATTTCTGCGCGACAATGCGAAGATATCTTCCATCAATTGCTGGAAACAATCGCGGAAACAGCTGACTTGGAGTCGGAATACGCCTGTGTTCGACCTGACAGTTCTTGCCAGTTTGCTGGTTTGAGTTTCGTCGACCGCGAGGAACAAGCATACACCGCTGTGAATGACACAATGGGATCGTTTGTCAAGTCTACCAACTGCCCAACTTTTGTTCTCCTGAATAGCAATAGGCCTGCAACAAAGGTCCGTAGATCAATTGCAACTTTGAGCTCCCTTCCAGTGATCTCGCTTCCTTTCCCTCCAGGTCCCGAACACAATCCTTCAAGCTCATCGTTGCCTGCCCTGAACTGGGAACAACCCGCTGTTCAACTTTGTCATGAGGCATACTTGTACGCATCTGTGGTTTCATACCCAAAACGAGTTGCATGTGCCAGGTATGGCAACCTCCCCATTGGAAATTTGGGTACCGAAGAGGACTTGACCTTGTACGATATCGGGATGGCCAGGATGTTACAGCGAAATCGAGCACTTTCTTGGGCAAGTCCAGTTTCAGGCATTCCTGATTTGGGGGCATCACTCCTTTCGTCGGGAGGTGGCGCTGCATTGTCTCCTTCTGACGCCCTGAACCGTGGATCAAATGGTAGCGAAGCCTGGGGAGATGATATGGAAGTTGTCAGCCCTGTTGTCCGGCGCCCTGGTTGCTATCGAACTGTCTGCGTCGACATTGACCTTCATGATTTGGCCATTGCGGCACTGACGGATGTAGCGTCGGTATCCACAAATCCAACTTCCCGAAGTGATTCCGCTACTCCTGTATCTCCTACCAGCGTCCTTCAAGTTGGGAGCGACGGTGACTTTGGTTCCATGAAACTGTCGGAACCGTTGGGAGACGAGATGTCTACGTCGACTTCTCTAGCCATTCTACGAACTTTGGTGTGCACGTGGTTGAAGGATGCCTTTTCAACTAACAATGAAATTGCCGATTCAATGCTGCATCATGTTTACCGCCTGATTTCCAATCCAAGTACGCTTATGCATGACCCTGCACTTCACCGAGTCGTTGTTTCATTAATGAAGGCAACTTTCCAGAAGCTGCTGCAACAACTGCAACGGCTAGGCTGCTCGATCGTACATGCGTCTTTCCATCGTATCACCGTGGCAACAAATAAAACCACACTTGGGGATGCCGAGGAATACGTAAACTTTATCATCTCAACCTTGCAAAACACGAGCAGCGAGGGCGATGATGTATCAGTTCTGTCTCGCCTGGCGTTGCGACCTCGTCAATACCATACTCAATTCTTGTTCCTCGATGAGTACAACTACGGAACAATGCACTTGGAAAGGATGGAAAGGTCAGAGGTGGACACCGATGATATCGTGGAAGAAGGGGATGGGTCGTCGGTCGTTGTCCCATCAGTTGTTACGGCATGGAGCATTATGCATTATTTGGGAAGCGAGACTGCCAAACAGTACTTCCGTGTCATCATCGCGCGCTTCTCAAAAGAGGTACTGAGAAAGCAACTGGACCTCCAGCGAAAAAGCGACGTATCTCAAGGTGTTAACGTCATTGCCAACCGCCCTCTCCAAGAAGCTTTGGTGGCTTACAAGAGAAAGATGGTTTCGAAACATTTCGCTTCCAGCCTGACTCGAGCAGTTGCCGAAATTATCAAAGACTCAGCGGATAATTCGATGCAGCAAGAATACAATGATGCTAACCCGGTGTTGGAATTCATCAAGTCAGTAATGACTGTGCTGGAGATTGATGAAGATGTCCAAGCGGAAGTCCACGGACTTCGGCGTAGTCTATTGGCCCAAGTTGGTGTGGCCGAGTACTCCAGCCTAGCGAAATGGAAGAACCCATGCCCGACGTTCATTCTTCCCGATGTGTTTTGTTGGGAGTGCCGTGAGGCTCGGGATATCAATCTCTGCTACACACCCACAACGTTTGACAACGAAGAACCCCGCGTAAGTATATTATCATGGTGGAAATAGCCTGAGATGTGTTTTGGTTGATGCAAAATCTCACAGTACGTCCTCCTCAGATTCATTGGTTTTGCGAAGATTGTGACACAGAATATGATACAGCCGATATTGAGAATAGACTGATTCGACATGCCCACAAGCGTGTATTGAACTTTCAAATGCAAGACATGCGTTGTTCCAAGACGAACTTGGCGTCAACAAATTGTCTTGGCAGAGTGTCTGCATGTGGTGCAGACTTCAAGCTTGATATCACTCAGGACGATATGATGATAGAGATGAAGACCCTGCGGGACCTTGCTCAGCGGCACCAGTTGGACGAACTCCTTCAAACAACGGATGGTGTCATTTCGTCATTCTCGCCTGTACTCAGATAATATGCGTACTTGTAGTGGTGTATCCAAACCGATTGTTGTGACCATGGAAGTATCATCTAAATTGTGTTGGTGAATGAAAAACACTATTCTAGCGTGCTAACTACAATAACAAAACAATTAGAGCGAATAACGTACTGATATGAAGGCATCAATAGGAAGGAAAATCCACCAACAACAACGATGAAAAACTGTATCTTTCAAAAAGAAGGATAATCCACCAATTGCCACGATAAAAAATCACATTACTTTCGCGGAATAGCCAAAAATGGATGAAGCCGGAATCGAACCGGCGACCTTGTGCATGCTAAGCACACGCGCTGCCAACTGCGCCATTCACCCTTATGGTGGGAAGGGGCAAAAATATGTGTTTAAAAAAATGTCATAGTGAGCGGCAACTTTTCACCCACCAGCATACTGTCAAGAGGAGGTGATGGGCGTACTACACCAGGCAGTGCAGGGAGTCTTTGATGTTGTGGTGTACAATGTTGTGGTTTCTCGGGGTGTCATTTGCACGTCCGTTTCTGTTCCCAGTTCCTGTAGGAGTGTCGAGAAGGTTAACGAGAGAACTACGAAGGCTCCCTGCTTCCTCAGGTTCCCTCGTATCCAGTGGCAGTTGGCATCGGAAGTTTTGTCGTTCCACACATGTGTGTTCCGTATTGAAACTTCACAATGATCCGGGGACGACGGTTCTAACTCCAGATCACGAGTTTGTGAAACCAGATCGCGATCTTCGCCAGTACCGTATCATTCAGTTATCCAACAACCTCAAAGTACTCCTTGTCTCCACTGCCGACGAGCTCAAGGAGAGCGGCACATCGACAGTGGAGGCGGCAGCAGTTCACATCGAAGCTGGTCAGTTTGATGATACAATCCCTGGAATTTCACACTTTCATGAACACATGCTGGTAAGCCTTTGTAATTTGCACCCAAGAACAAATATGACTTGACCTTGCAACTCATTTTTCTTTCCATCATCAGTTCTTGGGGACTGCAAAATATCCTGAAGAAGATGAATACGAACGCTACCTCTCGAGATTCGGGGGATCTTGCAATGCCTACACGTAAGAAAAGAGTCATCATTCCATAGGATTTGCTTTACGAAGTTCAACTCACTGTCTGATTGTTCAAACACAGCGGAATGGAAGACACCAACTACTATTTTGGCATTCGGACGTCACACAATGATACGACAACGACAAGTGAGGGATTGAAGGGAGCATTGGACCGATTTTCACAATTCTTCATAAACCCACTTTTCAATGGAGATATGGTTGAAAGGGAAATCCAAGCGATCGATTCAGAATACCAAGGGGGGCGCGCTGACGATGCCTGGCGGTTGTTCCAGATACAAAAGGCAACTGCCAACCCCTTGCATCCTTTTTCAAAGTTTGGCTGGTACGTTCTCTGTATATTTATGACATACTCGGAATGGCTTGGTGACGCTTGCTAACATTTGAACTGGTCCACTCTATGATAGTGGGAACAAGCAGACGCTGACATCAAACGGTGGACCCCCCGTGGAAGAATTGAAAAAGTTCTTCGAGAAATTTTACAAGACATCCAACATGCGATTGGTTGTGGCGGGTGCAAGCTCACTTGATGCATTACAGGAAACAGTGGAGAAAACATTTGGTTGTCTGAAACACTCGGACGATCCACCGCGTTATGTTAAGGTCAACCCACACTCGCCATTATTTCCCCGCGAACATGCCGTACATGGTCATGACACACCTGCCTTTGGTCCATCAAACCTCGGTCTCTACAGGGAAGTAGTTCCATTAGTGGAGGCACAAGCGATGTCTATTCAGTTTGCTATGCCTCCAACTGACGATCCGATACTTAAGAAGACGAAACCGCATCGCGCCTTTTCTCACCTGCTTGGTCACGAGTCTCCTGGGTCACTTCATCAGTTTCTCGACGATGCTGGGTACATAACATCGCTTTCATCAGGTGTTTCCATGGACACAGCCGATTTTGCTTTGTTCGAAGTCGCGATCGGCTTGACACCAAGAGGTGTCGACAAAAAGGAAGAAGTTCTTGATTTGTTTTTCCAATGGCTCCAATTGATCAAAACCACGGCGTTGGAGAAGCCAGATCTCATTGCCAAGTATCACAATGAACTGAGGCAAATTGCTATGACTCATTTCAAGTTCCGTGAAAGCGGTGATCTCATTGATTTCTGTTCTTCGGCGGCACAGTGTCTATTCGAAGATGACATTGCTGGCTCTGATCTACTTCGAAGGAACGCATTCTACGAAGAGTACGACCCACAAATTGGGCAAGCTCTTTTGGAGAGACTCCATCCCCAAAATTGCATTGTGACCATCGCAAATTCAAAGTTTGACATCGCAGAAGGTGACTGGGAAGTTGAACCCTGGTACGGTGGGATGTATCGTCAGAAGAAGCTAAGTTTTGATAACCTGAAACGATGGGAATCGGAGGATATTCATCCCCGTCTACAAATTCCAGATCTGAATCAATATATCCCAACAAACTTTGCCTTGAGGAGCTCAAACACCGTGGAGTCACCTTCCCAGGAAGTAGAACGGTCTATCTCCATACCACCGGCACTCGTGTCATCGGGAACCAAAAACGTTCGTCTTTATCACAAAATGGACAAATCGTGGGGAGTTCCAAAGACTTTTATTCGCTTTTCCTTGGTATCACCAACGCCTTACGAGTCAGCTCGAAGTATGACTCTTTGTCGTCTTTTTCAGAGAGTTCTTACGGACGACTTAAACTGCCAAGTGTATGATGCAAGTGTCGCGGGCTGTAAATATCGGTAAGAAGTTTGAGAGTGAAGCAACTGGCAAATACCTGGGAGCTAACATACGTTTTTGTACTAGTGTTGAATGTACGCAGTTTGGTTTGAGAATTTTTGTCCGTGGATACTCCGAGAAACTACTGCTTTTGCTGGATAAGGTTACTGCCAGGATTCAAACGCTAATAGATGAAATGCGCGAAGGAGGAGAACGACAACCCGAGTTGCTGAAGAAATTCAGGAAGGCACGTATGGACCTCTTGCGAGAGACTCGAAATTACCGTCTCGATGACCCTATTGAAGTTGTTAACTACAACTCTCGACTGTTGATTGAGGACAATGTTTGGGATCTCGACAATTACATTGGAGTGCTCCAAGACGAGGACTTAGGGGGGAATCTGTTGACGATGGAGCAATGTGCCGATGTCATTGAAGAGTCTTGCATATTGCGAAGCAGAGTCACTGCACTAAGCATGGGGAACATTGACGAAGACGAGGCAGCAGCTGTCGAGAAACTCATTTCTGAACGCTTCCAGAAAAACTCCACCATACTACAAGACGCAGAACTCCCTAAATTTCGGTCAATGGTACTTCCAACTTGCGAAGAAGCAGTTGCAATATTCGGACCTGCTGTCGAAGGCACGTCAATTCCTGTAAAATACCAGGAGCTCTCACCAAGTGCCTCAGAGGAAAACAATGCTGTGGAGGTAGTGATGCAAGTAGGATCTGAGTGGTCCCTTGGTCATGAAGGCTGTGCACTTCTACTTTTGCTTTCACAGTTGGCTTCAACCTCCGCATACTCTCAATTGAGAACCAAAGAGCAATTGGGGTACAGTGTTGGTGCTTCTGCTCGTAAAATGGCTGGTGGATTGTGGGCCTTTTCCGTTTTTGTTCAAAGTGGCAACCATGACCCGGTGTTTCTTGAGAGTCGGATAGAGGCGTGGTTGACGACTTTCCGGGATGAAATTGATGCCATGGACCCAGAAGACTTGACAATGGAGGCTCTAGGTGTCGTTACACAACTTCTCGAAGCTCCTTCAAGTTTATCCCAAGAAGTTGAGGCAATGTGGCGGGAAATCCTGCAAGTCGATGATAGTTCTGATCGTTTTGCCACACCAATGTTCAACAGGCTTGAGCTGGTTGCTGCCGAACTCTTGACCGACGGATGCAATACCGTCGTGCAACTAGACGAGGCGTCCAGAAAATCACCTGAGAAACTGAAACAAAAGATCCTGTTGTTGATTGACAAGTTCCTTCACCCACAGTCTCCTACGCGACGCATCATGTCGTCTAGATATTACAACCAAGGATCAGAGGCAGAATTCAAGGCTACACTTCATTCACCAGGTATCCTATCGAAATACTCCGAGATTCATGATCTCAAATCATTTCTTTCTACATGGCCAGTGGCGCCACTCGGGCGAACGATGCATACAAAGACAAAGGACGACCATTGACTCGGCAAGTTGAACGACGTAGTGTAACAGATAGCCTGATACTGCATCTTCTGTATTACAACTCATCGTGAATTGCTTCTCCCGGGTCCCCGACAAGGAATCGTTTTTCATCGCTCCATTGGCTCCAACCTTTCCCGCCAACATGGGCTCGCACACGAAAAGTGTTCACTCCGAAAGTTGTATCCTTCTTGATGTAAGCAGGCCGCCCGGCCCTTTGAATTTCCATATCAGCTTGGTCAACGGAACCGGACGTAAGTTCTTCTTCACCGCCCAACACGCAATTGTGGCATACTTCGTATGCGTCTGCCCCAGGAATTGGAGACCACTGGATGATGATTTTTCTCATGTGCTCTTCCCCCGGTACCAAAGTACCGTCACGTCCTTGTCTGTGTTCCTTCACGCGCGCTACAGAGTCGATCAACGGAATGAAGTCTTGACCCAATGCTTCGGAGAGTAGAAATGCAAAGAGTGTCAACACTATTCCTCCATACTTCATGGTCAAACTCGAGCGGGATCGGATGTGAAACAGCTCTCTGCTCGATGTTGTGTAGGCCGTCACTATGAAAAGATTTTTCTCGTGGTTCATGGGACTTCTAAGTATTGGAAGTGATTCGTGCAGTGACTGGGAGGCAAGTACGGGCTGAAAGGGAATCGCCGAAGAGTCATGGGAAGAGCGCCAAACAAAATGCTAAGTACGCAATTTTATTGCTTATGTATCCGTCTGAACGGAAAGTCGCTCCACACTGGACAACATGATCGTTGAGCGAGAGGAGCACCATTACCACAAATCTCATCTCCAAGCCTTGAAACAAGCAAGGGATAGGTGGAAGGATGCCCCCGTTACTGGAAAGTGGCCATGTATCAGGAGCGTCTCCATCATCCGCAAAGAAAGATATCACCAAGGCAGAACCTGCAGAGGTGGACAATTGCAATATCTCAGTAGCAACATCGGTTTCGTCCTTGTACTTGGAAGAAAGCCCAGAATCTGCAGTCCCTCGACGAGTTTCCTTGGAACATCACGATGCGAATTCTCAATCCATCAGCAGCAGTCATCAGACAAATCCAGAAGATGAAGTGCAATATTGGAACAAGACCGTGATGTCCCGTTATGTGAACTTTGGCCCCAAGCATCCCCGAACGGCTGAAGCTTTGATGAATCTAGGTGCAGCCCAGCTATCCTGCCAACAATTCGTAGCTGCCGGCAAGACATACTTGTCAGCCTTGAAGAATTTCCAGTTTCTCTATGGCGACTTTCATTTGTCTGTCGCTCGGGCCCTTGACAAGGTTGGTTTGGTGGCGAGCATGACGCACAAGAACTTGGACTTGGCCCACACAGCCCTCTCGGATGCTCTACGTATTCGTTGTCAGCTCCTAGGGCCTGACCACATTGATTCTATTGATTCTTTGAACAATGTGGCTGGGGTGAGACTGAATCTAAGACAATTTGATCTTGCTGTTCGGGATTACCGTGCAGTGTTTGAGTATCGAATCGGGATTTTTGGAAACTGTCACGCAAGTGTAGGCATCACAGCCTACAAATTAGCATGCATATTGGAAGACCAATTCGATCGAGATTCTGAAGCCCGTGCCTACTTTTTGGTGGCTGAGGAAATTTATCGTTCCCTGGGACTAACCAAATCCCCTTACTACGTGGACATTTGTAGGAGACTAGAAACACTCTCTGGGCCGCAGGAGATATAGAATGGAAGGATGGTTGTATGTTAAATGTTCACATCGAATGTTGCTATTGGAATGAGAGATGTAATTGCACTTGTATAACGCTTACTTTGACTTTTTCTCGACAATCTCTGCCTCAATGATGTTATCGTCTCGACTGCTCGATGACGACCAACTGCTGGTGGAGGAACCTGTAGATGATGAGGAACGACCTGTATCTTGCGATAGCTTTACATTGATTCTCCTTCCTGCAGCTTCCAAGCGCAAGTTGGATATTCCATCTTGACTAGCGGTAGCATGGGCATATCCTGAAACGTAGGGACCTTGGACTGGCATCATCATCTCGATCTTGCTTTGAACTTTTCCGTTGATGTTGATAGTGGAAACAGATTTTGACACCGGTGGGCTTACTGTAATGGGTTCTCCCAGCAAATCGTACGCCACAGGGTCAGCCATAAGATACTTGTGGGTGTCTGCAATGGCATCTTCCATCATTTGCTGTTGCTCACTCATGGCTTCGTCCACCCGTGCCGCCATGTTTCCAAGCATTGGTCCAAGCATACGTCCGAACAGGCGGATTCCTGGGGGCGCATCCTTGAGAGCTTCTTTCAAGCCTCCAGAAACTTTATTTTTGACAGCATCTTTACGAGCCAATCTCTCCTTCTCTTCTTCTGTTCCAAAGATCCTGGTAGGAAGAAAAGACTTTGCTGTATTCCAGATCCCAGAAAGGAAACCAGATGATTCCCCTTGGTCTCCACCTTTGTCTCGGTTAGAGGAATACAGACGACTGTGTTGGATAGTGTTTGTTGCCCGACTGTCAAGGAATCGTGGCTGAAGCTTGGAATTGTCCCAATGGTGCAAATGCCTCGCTTGCACTGGTGGCAACAGCCATGCACTTACTACAGGAGATCCACCTACCACAATAGCGGCTGTGGTGGAAATGCCCAGCAAACGGGATCTCTTGAGTTGCCTGACGGACGTTCGGATCATGGTGCTGTTTCGTTTTTTTGGATTGTGACAGAGTTGCGAAGCCTTGCCAAAGAGTTCGAAGGAATCGAGTCGTTGCACGTCTCAGAAAGATACTGTGTCAACAATGCGACTAATTCGAACAAAACATTGACCACCAAACCACGAGAGCAACATTGACCATGACAAAGAAAGCATGTACCCCCACCCATGGGTACCAATTCGAGTACGGTGCTGCTACGCTCCTTGTGTTATTAGCCTAATATACCGTTGCGTCTTGATGTTTTGGCATCTGTAGCTGTACAAAGGAGAGCGAGCCATGTTTCTCACTCTTGAACCTGAAGATGGAAGAGCTGTTTCTGTCACACTTGACTTCGCTCTCGTTGACCGATACGTACGATACCGAGAAACGAAATTTTACTGATTGATCGGCTATAATACTACAGCTCGGTGGAAGAATCATGGGCGTACTGGTACTACACTGAGAGGATTCGAAATTACTACATAGTACTAGAGTACTCAATCCTGCACTAACTCCTGGCATGACTCTGAAGAGAAAAACCTTCGTTGGTACAGAAGTACTACCCAACTACCGCTTTCAGTGGTGGTCTTGATCTCTCCGCCGGAGTCTGGAGAAGTCGCAGATGACAAATGAAACGACGGCATCAGGAGAAGATGACACAACATCAACCCTTTGTTGGACGTCGCCTACCTGTTTGGCGGAGTTGCAATGAAATGTGATTTCGCGGGGCACCTGGTACATTTGGTTGGTTGGGTGGCCGTCGTCGTCATCAGGGGATTCACACTTCGTTGAACTTGATCCTAGAGTCCCAATAAGTAATTGACTGAATCAGTCCCTTTATGCCAGGATGGCAGTGTTTGTGCCAGCACGAATGAGAGAGAGAGAAAATCGATCGAATGTTTAGTCTGTTTCTCACTGTCCATTTCTCACAAAATTGGATATTTGACAACATCATAATCACTTCCCCCAATGTTCCGCAGTGCTACTTTGGTCCTTCTTGCTTTTTTTAGCACAAACGTTGCTGGACATGGCCAAATGTCTCGTCACCTTGTCACAGAGGATCTCTCCATGGTAGTTGTCATGGCTGATGCTGAAACGACCCAGGGTCCCTACTATGAGGAAGATTCATCCTATATGAATACCAACGATCTAACTGAGGCTGCCACTGCTGGATCGACCGGAGTCACTGAGGATCGGGATAGTGTTTTGGATGGGGTTCCTCTTGAACTCACCATGACTGTTTATGATCTCTCGACCTCCTCGGAAGGCTATGCAGAAGAATGTGGAGGCGTTGAAGTCTTCCTTTGGCACTGTGATGCCATTGGAGTCTATTCGGATGTCTCGAAGGCCAGCCAAATGACCGAAGATACTACTGGTCAATATTGGTTGCGGGCTTATCAGACCACCGCACGAAATGGAAAGGTGACTTTCAACACTATTCTTCCCGGGTGGTATACAAGTAGGTCTATCCACTACCACGTTCGTTTGCGGTATACAGGCTCCACCAGTTGGGCAGCAACCACTCAGTTCCTTGTCAATGACACTGCCCGAAGCCTCTTCGAATCAATTGAGCCATATGCTTCTGATACCCAACAGCAAACAGACTTGGCAAACGACAGTATTTACAATGGATTGTCGTCCGACGTTCGAGACTTGTTGGTTCTAAATATGCAAGGATCAGTGGAGGCCGGATTTACTGCAGAGATGGAACTTGGACTTGGATCTAGTTCGTCGTCGGCCCTTTGCACTTCTGATTATGATGACACTCCTGCACCTACAGCCACTGACGCCCCTACTGTCTCTGATGATGGCTCATCGTCGTCCGCATCCCCAGATATATCTGGAGCTTTTCAATCATTGTTTGGGCTGATCTTGGCTTACACGGTCTTGGCTGCAATGCTCTAGTTTCTGTGACTGTGGTTGGAATGACATTCTTGTCAAGAAGTACAACTGGAGCTAGTAGTACTACTAGCTGAGCACTGAACTTGATCCAATATCTCAATTGGCATTACCTCGTGCGAGTAGTGCTTCTTGTGGATTAAGAAGTCTAAAAATTAAAGCTGATTTGTGCTGCAAAATCATCGAGATGTCGTGGTATGACTACTATGACCTACCGGTAGAACCGTACGTGGTACTACAGTTGCTACTAGGTACTGTATGTTAAAATTATCAGATCAATTCAGAAAAATCTGAGGGCGGCGGACCGAATGTGGATGGCTACAGAGGAATCTGTGCGATGGTACAGTAAGAAATCAATTAGTCCAACTGTTAAACTAATCAATGCATCAACCTAATGCAGCTACCAGGTAATACAGCACACACAGTACCAGGTACACTCCTCCAGTCCCCTCTGATATTTGACGTCATCTTTATGTGAGCCGACGCAACGATTGAGCGTCCCCTAGCCCTGCTAACGGCGACTGAGCGTCCCCAGGGCTGTTCCCTGGTCTCTTCTTGCATCGGCTTCAGTCTTCTAGCTACGAGCCTTCTTCTTTCTTCTGTTGCTCCCGCCTGTGTTTTCCACCAGAGCCTTCGGCATTTCCTGTGGATCACCCTTGATCGCCTTGAACATGTCAACAAAATCTGCATCAAAGAGACTGTCGACTTCGTGTCCAGCAACTGTTAGAAGCCAGTCGAGTTTTTGTTCGCTGTTCTCAGGGTCTTTGCAGAGTTTTATGCCATTTCTGTGGATCCTGCCCGATTGAGAATTCCTGGTGGCATTCGCAGGAAACTCCACTAGGCAACGCACCAATGGAATNTGTGGATCCTGCCCGATTGAGAATTCCTGGTGGCATTCGCAGGAAACTCCACTAGGCAACGCACCAATGGAATACTATCACCCACCAGCTTCGATTCGAGATCATTCTTCCACCTTTGAAGCTTGGGTCTAGAAACGTTCTTATTCATAGCTCTTGCCATAGTGTCCTTTCTCTCATAGAAGAGCCATTCCGGAACTATGCTTCTGAGTGCATCAGTCTGGGATTGTTGCTTCTTAAATTTCGCCTGGCATAGAACCGTGCCAATTTTTTGGTAGTCATCTTCATCCCTCAGCAAACAAACTACATCCGGGCCAAACAGCTCACATGGGAAGCAGAAGGGGGGCACAGAACCTTCGCATGTTGCCGAAGTTGCAGAATCAATCCAATCGAGCAAATCCCCTATGTTCTCCTGGCCCTGCCCTTTGCAAGACTTTACCATAACACCATAGGAAGACTTGGTCGGGACGGAGAGCTTGGCTAGTCGATTGGAATCAGGAAACGTCGTGCCCAGTACTTCCTTCAACCTTGATCGCAACGCAACAACGGCTATCTCCTCAAAACTGTCGCCCTCACCATTCGAATGATGCCGTACTTTCAATCCCCACTTCGCTAAAGTATGCAATCCAACGTGCCGAATACCAGCTTCCACGATCAAGGGTTCATCAACAGTCACCTTGTAAGTGTTTCCATCGGGATCTTCTGTTCCGGCGAGTTTCAGACGAGCAACGCCGATCTCTATTAGATACTTGGTTGACTTGGTAATCAAATGGGTATTTCCACCAAAAGTAAAATGGTAGAGGGCAAACTCGAGGTCATTCAGCGTTTCTCTGTCCTTAATAGTGATCATTGCCTGTTGAATCGCAGTGCGAGCGGTGTTGTTGGAGCCCGTCCAGGACTGCCTACGATCTAACTCTGTCATATCGTGGATGTATCGATCCAAGGCTTGGACCATAAGTTTCTCGTTGTCCTTGAAAATACCTTTGGTTGTTAAATGCTTCGGCTTGGGTGAACGAACAAAGAACTCCTCAAGAAAGGTAGCAGTCCATCTGGGACGCCCTGTAAGCCACTTGGCAATGTGGTCCAGAACTGCTTCGCCGACACCGACATCAAGTTGCAGGAATCTCTTCATGTAGGACTTGACCCGCTCGACATCCAATGTTGGAAACCTGGTGAAATAGGGCCTCTTCTCTAGAAGGCCCAATCGTTTTGCGATGGCCGACGTGGCCTCGTCGTCCACTTCATCGATCGACATGCCCGTGCCAGCGAATAAAGGATAGGGAATGGATACGCCACCAGTACGAGAGGCAATCATCTTGACGGCGAGCATGGAATTCAGAATAGCTGCAAAACCTGAGCGACCTTTTTTGCTGTCTTTGCTACTGCAAAAATAATGAGTGTAGCCTCTCAATAGTACCTGTGACTCGTCTATCACAATCACCTTCCAGTTCGTTTTTGCCTCGCGTATGGCAGCATCGCTAGTTTCCCTAAGATCCGCATCCATAATACAATTGATTAGAATGGAAGCAAAAATGTCCTCTCCAAAGTAGTGTTTCGGGTATAACTGCAACCTGAGCCACCCCAAGGCAGAAAGCTTAACCCCAAGCTTGGTGACAACATATTCGTGCACAGCATGTCGGATATAGAGGAGTGTCGAGACTCGTTGTTGGACTAAGTCAAGATTGAAGTTGCTTTGGTCGATTTTTTCTCGGTCACCATCGACTTCAAGCAGAAACTTCAGACGTTCTCGCCTAAAGACAGAACTGAGATCTCCAGATCCAGGTTCTGCTGGACGAAATCCATGTTGAGTCTCTGCTGCAAGATAGAGACCCTTGTTGTAGCTCAAATATTCAAGGACGGAACGCGTCTTGCCAGCGCCGCTTGTCCCATACAAGGCACCAGGACCTTTCTGCTCGGTCTCAGCAATATACTTGTAAGAAGGTGCCATTTCGTCAGTCGCTTTGTCTTTGCCAAGATCGTGCATGAGCAAACTTGGTTCAGCCGGTTCCAACCCAGGAATACGGGGAACGGCCGCTTCGTGGCGAAAGAGAGGATGGAAGAGGGCTGCCTCACTGGGATTGAATTGGTCATGCGGCGCTTCCACTTGTCGGATCTTGCTACTGTCAAACTCCGCACCAAACCATTTTTCTAGCTTGGCCGCTACGTAGCTCTTCACCGAGGGCTTCTCGGGCTCTGTCATTTTGGGTTGCGATGGTGCTGTGGTGTCGTTGTGAGCGAAAAGTGTGTGGTGATAGTGCTTCGTGTTTACGTTGCGGGGCCATTGGTGAGTGCGTCACGTTTCAGTTGAAACCATCGTGTAGAGCCTCAACCGAAACAGCAACAAAACCTCCACCTTGTAAGGTCTTCACCTTAGGTATATATATGACTCATACCTACGAAGGTATAATGGAGAAGATTGTTGTATCTTTCCAAAAGAGTCATCTTTATTTTAACACACAATATTACCTACTTGTATTATCACGCTCTTGTGTGACCGTGCATTGTAATTACAATCGAAGAAGCTCAAGAGTTCCTTATTTTCTTTCATTACTAACTACTGTTCCCTTGTTTCCATCATGGCCATGAACGTGTCTACCCACTGTCTCTCCTACAAGTCGGAGTTTGACCCCAAGGAGTTGGAATCCGTCAAGCTCACGATGACCTTCGATGACGGTTCGAAGATCTCTAAGTCCTGCAAGGTTTTCACCGGCAAGTACGGCATGGAGGAGTTGCTCTATGTGGAGGACAACTTTTGCAAGGCTGCAACTCGTCTCAGACTGGAGGATGAAGAGTTTTTTGATTACTTCGATGACGTGGTCACTGCGGTAGCGGAGGATCACTGGAACGATGTTGTTGCGGAGTTGCCTCATGGACAACGTGACGAGGCGGCTTTCGATGCCTCCGTGCAACGTTTCTATCTGAAGTTCTGTGCTCCAGATGCTCGTGATGTCATGTTGGAGTACCTCAAGACCCAATGTCGCAAGCCGGTTGGTGCTACTCCGGTGGAGCATGTCAACCGTCTTCGCACACTCTATCGCTTAACTAATAAGCTTCCTGGCACTGTTCCTGCGGTGACGAACCAGACGGAGTTGAAGCTTCGTATGTTTTTGACCTTCCCCGAAGCCTGGCGTCAACAGTATATTCGTGCTGGACGCAAGGTCGCCGAGGATGACCTGCAAAGCATTATCGACTTTATGACTCATGAGAAGAGTTTTGCCGACATTGCTCAGCAACGCAACAAAGGCAATACGAAACCGAACAACAAGCGTGGTGCC
>WXVQ01000166.1:0-46380 GCA_013372465.1 Nitzschia sp. Nitz4
CGTTCACCATTGCCGGCGGCAGCCGCAGCCCCTGCCGTCATGCCTGGAATCATGGGGCCACGTCCACGTCCACGTCCCCGACCACCCCTGCCGCCTCGTTGCATAGGAGGACCTCGGCCTCCAGCAAACGTGGTTGTCATGTTGGTTTTTTGCACTTCAATAGGATCCATTCGCTTCTTGACAAAATCGCAAAGAACCTTGGATACACTCTTGGCAGCTTCGGCATAGTCCTTGGCCGTATGATGGTATTGAGCATGCGTGTTTCGTTTCTCCACTGTACCACTGGCAGCAAGCTCCAGGAGACGTTGTGATTCCCGTTCAAGACCAATGACAAACAACGATAGAATCCAGATAACCTTTTCGGCCACCATGACAATGGCATCATCCTTCTTCTGGCGTGGAAGGATGTTGGCCGCATCAATCCATCGCCTTCGCACAATACTTGTATAAAAGTCAATGTTTCTGAATTGTGCCACTTCTTCCCTATCCATCGCTTCTTGGGACACATCTCGATCCACAATCTTTCCAAATCCTGATCCTCGAATTAGGCGTCCCATTTCTTCTCGGGCCGATCGAAGCGCATCATCCGAGATTTGTCGGAGAACGAGCTGTAGTGGACGTTGACTTTGTCGCAATTCATCAATGGTTTCAAAATGTGTCAAGTTTTTGGTTTCAATATTGCCAACCTTGACAATGAGGGAACCCACACGGGCACCCGCCGTCTTGGCAGGTCCACCAGGGAGGACGGTCCGAACCACCGTTCGCTCCAAGACATTTTCGACGGTCAAACCCAACATTTCCCGTTCAATTTGGACGGTATACAATCCATTGGCATCCAAGACCGCTCCATGCGCCGTATCATCGTCCTGTTTTCCATTTCGCTTCTTGAAGACAGAGGCAAATGCCTTTTTGGCAAAGGCGGGACGCTTCATGCCAAACATGTGAAAGACGGATGCCTTTTCATCCTCATGCGAGGCGGAGGATTCCAAAGTTGTACTGGCCGTCATCTCATCCAAATTCTCTCCTGCATCGTGTCGGGGAGAATGCTGTTGGAGAGAGTGTTCCTTTTCTTCCTCCTCGAGCGAATGGCCTGTACAGGCTTGAAAGAACTCAATGGTAGCATCTCCAGGCCTGGAAATACAAGGAGGCAACAAGTCCGGCACCACCGTAGGCGCCGCAATATCGTCGGAATCCTCCTCCAACACACTGTTGTAACTACTACTCGATTGGTCTTCCTCCAGACCTCCATTTTCCGACGGCTTGTGTACCGGAGGCAACATGTTGGTCATACTGTCGTACGCCAACTCCATCTTACTCAGCAAGAGCCCCACCCGATCACACGCATAGGAATTCTTTTTGATTTCCGTTTGTGGATCGACGGGAGCCGTGGTGGCATTGGGAACCGTACCACCGGTACCGGAAGTACTATCTTGGGCATTGTTATTGTCCAAAGGAAGCGGAGTTGCTGCCGCAGTAGTAGCACTTGCCACGGGAGAAGGTGGACTATGGGCTGTATCGGCACGCAAATACTCAAAGAGCAACAAATGTTGAAAGAATGCATCATTTTCTCCATTGGCCAATTTGTGCAAGAGTGGAGACACTTGCGATGTGGATGGCGAAGCAGTCGTAGTAGCAGTAGTAGTAGTAGTGGGAGTAGGAGTAGTGATCAACAATTGTGAATGCAACAAACTCTTGACGGCATCAAAGTGTACCGTTTGTATTTTTCTAGGTTCCGGTCGATGGGCTGGAGGATGCGGTGGTGCATGGGCGTTGGTTGCAGCCGTACCAGCACCAGCACCAGTAGCAGCATTGCTGTTGGCACCTGCCTTTTTTTGTTGTTGCCTCTTGGCAATGGAATTGGCTTGTGCCTTGGCGATTTCTGCAGCTTCAGCAGGACTCTTGCGACTGGCAGAAGCTGCTTGGGCTACGGCTGCCAAAGCCAAGGCGGCACGTGTCGCTTCTTCCATTTCGGCATCGTGCGATCCAGCAACGGTGTGTCTTCGGAGTTGTCCTTGTCGACCAGGAGAAGCCGTTTGTTGTTGCTGTTGCTGTTGTTGTTGTTGCTGTTGTTGTGGCGGCGGATGTTGCACATCTTGGACAGGACATGGAGAACTCATCTCGATGGTGTTGGTTGATTGATTGATTGATTGATTGATTGATGCTCTTGTGTAGGAATCAATGTAGCAACAATTACAATCAGAACAAAGGAAACCACTAACTACTTGCAGGACAGCAGCAATGCCTGCTTTTTGCCAAAAGTCGCATACTACCAGTATAAAACTACACAACACATAATTTCATGCAGCACTACTCGTCGTCGTCGTGCGTTCGTACAACACCAACCCGCCTCGGCACGCACGCAGCAGCAGCATGCTGCTATTATGTTGCCAAGTGCGACATAGACAAGACACACCCGCCGAGCCACTCCAGTCGGTCCAGTCCATCGTCGTACGTTGTTGGCCACCAACCAAACCCTACAACAGCCAACGAAGCCAACGAACCAAACGAACGAACCCAACCGTACTCGTACCCCAAACCAACCAACCAACCAACCCCGCCGCACCGTACGCCGTACTCGTAATACCAACCACCAACCGGTGCGCAGAAAAAACAACATTGGACGAGACCACATCGTACTCAACCTTTCATCCATCCATCCAATATAAACCACTTTCTCTAGATTTTTACACACAACCATGGTACGTTCGACAATTCAATACATTGTTGGGAGCACTGTTTGTTGGCTGGATTGGATGGCTTGTGTCCATTCCATGGTCGACGGTCCATGGAGGCTCCCCACGGGGATCGACCAGGGCTTCCATCGTGGTCGGTCACGCTGAAGCAGGGCGCTGCCTCGCGTCCGTGGGTGGTGGTCGTCGAGTCCCGAATGTTGAAGATTCCCTCGACTGGCCGTTCTCCGTGTCTTTCGTACGCACTACGTCTGCCTGAACGGAATTTCTGAACTCACCTGTGTCGTGGCATGTTGCCACCCACCAACGAAAAACCACAGGCGGAGGTCCCCGAATTCAAATTGATCCTGGTTGGAGATGGAGGTGTCGGAAAGACCACCTTCGTGAAGCGTCACTTGACGGGAGAGTTCGAAAAGAAGTACGTAGCCACGTTGGGAGTGGAAGTGCACCCTCTGTTGTTCCACACCAACCGTGGACCCATGAAGTTCAATGTGTGGGACACGGCCGGACAGGAAAAGTTCGGAGGACTCCGCGACGGCTACTACATCCAGGGACAATGCGCCATCATCATGTTCGATGTCACCTCCCGAATCACCTACAAGAACGTTCCCAACTGGCACCGTGACTTGACGCGTGTCTGCGAGAACATCCCCATCGTCCTCTGCGGAAACAAGGTCGAGATTAAGGACCGCAAGGTCAAGGCCAAGCAAATCACCTTCCACCGCAAGAAGAACCTCCAATACTACGATATCTCCGCCAAGTCTAATTACAACTTCGAAAAGCCATTCCTCTGGTTGGCCCGAAAGCTCTCCGGAGACAACGTCCTCCACTTCGTCGAGGCTCCCGCCTTGCAACCTCCGGAATTCACCTTGGATGAACAAACAAAGGCTCGCTACGAGGCTGAAATCGCCCAAGCAGCTGCCCAGCCACTTCCAGAGGATGACGACGATGATCTCTAAACTACTACTACCGTTACTAATTTAGCTGGTATTTGCTGTGTACTTGCTGTGTACTTTGTGGCATCGTCCTTGTTCTAATATAATACTAGGTAGGTAGGTGGTACCGGTAGGTAGTAGTAGGTGGAGGCAAAAAAGATGGAACCCGTAGTCTTCCTGTCATGTATTGTTCCTACGTACTTACTATGCCTATCAAGGAAGGGAACAACGAATCGCATCGCATTGTTTGGGAGGTGACGTGCCACGAATATGTCATCGTGTCGACAACCATCGAACGACTAACGACGACGACAATTGTTGTCTAGATTGTTGTCTTTCTGGTTGTTATAATAGCAAGAACAACAAACAACAACAACAGCAACAACAACAACAACATGGAAATTCTCATCCCCGTCCCTTCTTGGGCAGCAGCGTATCTAGAAACGCTCTTTGCTTGGGCATCCACGTTCTATGTGGCCGGCACACAATCTTGGACGTATCTCTCCGAGTTGGCCTCCCATCAACGAAGTGCCGTCTTGTTGATTCCTAGTCTGGTGATCTTTTGGCCCCTTTGGGTCTACTTTGCTGTAGCTGTCACGACCGCCTCCACTTGGATCTTTTGGTTGCTCACCTCGGTCGTCTTGGGCATGCTCCAAGTCGTCTATGTCACTTATCAATTCATCATGATTGCTTGTGACGTTGTGGTTTTGACAGCTCTCAAGACCTACCAAGTTCTTATGCGCTCTCGGTTGGCACAATCCCTCTTCTTTTTTAGCAAACGCATTCGACAGTCGCATTTGCGAACCTCGCAACGTCGCAAGTGGAGGGCGGACTGTGAAGAAGCGCATTCGTATGGAGACTTTTTGAGGATTCCCGTCTTGGAGCCCAAACAGCCCGATCCGATTGATGGGGCCTTGGCCAAGACGCCGCCAAGGAAGTTTAGAAGATGTCGGTCCATGGGAAATATGGTGGGCAAAAACCAACAACCACAAGGACTGGAAACCTTGCTAGAGGAAGAGTCTCCCACCAAGGAGTCGCGTCACAGTATGCCGGCGAGTCCCTTGAATCGAACGTTGTCGTTTGAAGCCATCAAGTCCTTTGACGACGATCTCGACAATGATGTCGATCCATCCCTTGCTGCCGATTTGGGAACTTTGACGTCTGATGTCTTGTTGACCACCACGCAGCGACTCAAAGAGGCCCGCAAGGCCTTCAATGAAGAAGGATCCAGTAGTTTGTCCTTTTTGTTGTCTGGTGTTGTCAAGCGGAACCACTTGACAGTCGAAGATTTGTTGGTCAACAATGCTCGTTCCGTCGCTTCGACGGGACAACATGCCTTTTCGGCTGCCTCCCGCAAGGCCATTGCCAACTACTACGATGCCGTCTCGAAAGGATTGGACAGTCTGGCCGAAGCTCCCGTCTCTGCCAAGGCCAATTCGACATCTTATGTTTCCGAACTCAAGGATCGAGTTACCTTGGTGCGCAAAATGAAACAAAACATGGGCCGAACCGCTCTCATGTTATCAGGTGGTGGTGCCCAAGCCATGTATCATTTGGGGACCATCCGAGCGCTGGTGGATTCCGAATTGTACGATGATATCCATGTCATTTCTGGAACCTCAGGAGGATCCATTACGGCAGCATGTTGTGCCATGTTTCGGTCGGATGAATTGTACGAGGATATTTGTATCCCAACCGTCTCGACAGACTATAGACTCAATGGAGAAATGAAGCGACGCAATATTCGGTGGTTCCCACCCATTATGGATATGGGAACGTATTGGCTCAAGCATCGATTGTTGGTGGATAGTCAGGTACGATGCTGTTGATACAAATACTGTGGATAGCCGTCTTGTTCTGTGTTGCAGTCCTCCTCCAACAAAATCACTCACATGATGTGCCATTATTTGAAAGTACTTTTTTCAAACTTGCGAGTTCTACTATGGAAACACTACTTTTGAAGAAGCTTTTGAAAAGACCGGAAAACATGTCTGTATTACGGTTTCGGCAAGTCGAGCCAGCGGTGGTACCGCCCAACGTCTCTTGTTGAATCATATTTCGACACCCCATGTGACCTTGGCCAGTGCTGTCGCTGCCTCCTGTGCTCTCCCAGGTGTCATGAAACCAGCGAAACTCCAAGCCAAGAATAGCGCCGGAGAAATCGAACCCTTCGAGGTTGACGGTGTAGAATGGATTGATGGATCTGTTCAAGCGGATCTACCCTTTCAACGTATCTCCACTCTGTTCAACGTCTCCAATTACATTGTCTGTCAAACCAATTTCCACGTGGTTCCCTTTCTCAACAAAGATTATCATCCCAACAATCGCAGCAAATACTGGAAGTTATTTCAAACAATTGAGTGGGATATTCGAAATCGATGTCTCAAGTTGAGTAAACTGGGACTCTTCCCTCGTATCTTTGGTCAAGATATTTCCAAAGTGTTCAAGCAAAAGTATCATGGAAATCTGACGCTGGTCCCTCGGTTTACCACGGCTCAAACGTTTGGATTGAAGGCCCTTGTGAATCCAACCAAAAAAGAAATGGAGGGATATTTGAAATATGGTCAAATGGCTGCCTGGCCATACCTTGGGTACGTTTTCGACGTATTTGCAATCCAGCGTTCTATTTATCCCATCAATTCCCAACTCACAATTTATTCTACCTCCTTTGTACTAACAGTGTCATTCGTGATATGA
The DNA here is from genome assembly GCA_013372465.1 of Nitzschia sp. Nitz4. Taxonomy (NCBI): domain Eukaryota; phylum Bacillariophyta; class Bacillariophyceae; order Bacillariales; family Bacillariaceae; genus Nitzschia; species Nitzschia sp. Nitz4. The sequence goes on from WXVQ01000166.1 coordinate 6,323, forward strand.
TCCGCTTGGAAAAGGCGTTGGACGAATGCCTGGAACGATTGAAGAGCCGATTTGCTGACTCCGACGTATTTGATGGCGATGAACTGGATTCCATCGCTTCTAGCAGTGTTGGCCCGGCCAGTTTGACCACCACTCGTGTGGTTCGTTTCACAGTCCAAGAACAACAAGTAGAGAGACTCAAATCGGAACTATCTCGAGTTGAACAAGAGAATCAGGCACTTCGAGAGCAGTTGGCCATGTTGCAATCAAATCCCTCCAATCAGGGAGAAACATTCATGGTCGAGGAAAAGAAGGGCGATGATTTGATTGGGATTCGAAGACGGGTTCCATTCCAGACGACGTCAGGTCAGGCCCATGCGAAGCATCTTTCGTAGTAACATTGTGTAGATCCAACGTGTTGATTGCCGCGTCCTTGTGTAAATCCTTGTTGTTGTTTGTCAGTCCTACCACCCACTCTGTCGACCCACTCGATGGGGCTAAACGAATACTGTAGTATGATGTAGGTACGAATGTACAGTATTCTAACAACAACTGGATCGTACATCTGCTGTTGTGATGCCGAATGATGGGGTTTCGTAATTGAACGTCAACCAGGAAGAATGATGATCCTGAACATTTAACAACGTACCCTTCGCGGAGTGACATGTTGAGGTCATTGAGACTTATGGTTCTTGAGTACATTGCTGGTCGTCATCCGTTTTGATATTACGGTTGCCTTGCCGCCACATCGCTTGATTATTGCACAGTAGCTCAACCTGCTGCTCCAGACATTTTGCCATCTGCGGCAGATGCCGGCGCTTTTGCAAATAAGTCAGCATGATTCGTCGTCGCACACCTCAATCAATTTTTTAGTCGTAGGGAAAGCTACTAGACCCACGTGGAAAACCCGTCGAAGGCCACTGCGCAATATTTTCCACACAAAAAAAACAGCCATAAAACAGCCATACGACCCAAAACCACGATGAACAACAACCAATTGTTAGAAGCTCTACTTTCCTCCTTGAATCGAGGTCGAGGTACTGTAGCAACCTCTATCCCAGCATATAATCAATCTGCCCCACAGCCGAGCAGTTTTCTGCCGTCGAACAGCGCGACAGTCAGCAATGTTTCAGCCCAGTCGGCGCAGCTACTAGGCGGAGCACCATCTCCCGCTTCGAACAATACTGCAGCAGCTCTGCAAACCTTGCTAGCTTCTATGACACCCCAACAGGCTGGGAGCATGTTGCCAAGCTTGGACTCTGGAACACAAGCGCTTGTACTGAAGGCATTGCTTGAGCAGTGCATTCCTCAGCAGCAACAGCGGGGGCATCCACCACCAGTTGCAGGAGGAGGAGAGAACCTCGCCCACCGGACCGGCACACCCAGTGAGGCCTCGAGACCGGCAATAGTGGCACCACCAGCGGTTTCTACTACGAACAAAACAACAAGAATAGGAAACGGAAAGGATATCATCAAGAATGCCCAGCAGTTGATTGCTGAACACCTTGGGCGCCAATCCAAATTCAGTAGTAGTGGTACCGCCACAACCAACAGTGGTACCGGTACTACTGGCAGTACTAGTACTACAGCACCACCGACCAATCCACTCCCTGCAAAGAGAGACTTTGCTGCTGCCACTGCTCCTCCACCAGGTATGTCAACCAGTACTGAACACTATTCTGCTTTCTGAAGGAGATACATGGGAACTCATTTTTCACCTCTTCAACACTTGTTGGCATTCCAGCGTTCGTCACCTCAGCACCGTCCGTTGTTTCCACTACGAGTAGTAGAAAGAGCACCCTGGCTCCATCAACGGCATCTACGGATACAACAGGTGTCAGGGAAGAGAAGAAGCGTGCCGCCAACAGGATCTCGGCGCAGCGCTGCCGCAGGCGAAAACGAGAGTACTTTGAAGAACTCAAAGAGGAAAACGACGAACTGCGCAAGCTCAATCATTTGCTCGAAGTCGTTCCTGACCTTATCGTATCTTTTGATGCGTCTGGAATTATGCGTTTCGTCTCCAAGTCGTCCACTGAGTTCCTTGGAGAATCATCCGAGAATCTCGTTGGCACCTCCTTTTGGCGCTTGCTCTGCTCCAACAGTGCCCGCCGCCTCAAGTCCATTTTTATGGACTCCATGGCCAAACGCAACGACGAATCCAATAAGTCTGTTCCACTGGGAGACCGATGGAGCACTTGGAATATCCGATTGAAGGGTCAAGACGAGGACCTTAGCGGCCCTAGTTTGAACCTTCGAGGAACTCTATACTTTACGGATGGAGCTCCCCAATGTGTTTGCACAATCCGTCAGACGGAAGAGGGTTCTGGGACCCAGTCCTTGAGTGCAAAGCATCTTCTATGGCGGGATGACCGTCAACCATCCGAAGAATCCTTTGTTTCGGGTAGTGAGGACTCCAAAGTCCCCTTCTCACAACAAAGTTGATGGGAAATTGCGTCGAATGACGCCGCTTAGCAATGAACTGTGAGTGAGGACAAGGACAAAATTCACATAAACATATCCTGCTGGAGGGTAGCCCGAAAGAAAGTGTCTATTACTACTATTGCCATCAAGAACAGAACAGCAAGTGATGTTGTGCCATTGTGCAAAACACCGCTTGTTCTTTCCGGCTTCTTCCACCATCCAACACCTTATTCCATTCTTGCCATGTTCTTGCCATGTGTCCACTCACATCACAGCCGTTGAAGAACTCCTTTACCATATTATTTACAGTTAGTCCATCACCATGATCAATGTGTGTTTAATTTGTCCCATTCTAGCACTAGGTAGTACCAGTATTTGGCAGCAGGAAGTATTCCATGAGAAAAGTTTGTCATGCAAGAGCCAATGACTCTTGAAAGCCTACAACACCACGACAGCTACTGGGGTACAGTTACAACTGCTATACTGTAACACTTCCTGTCACTACGGGTACATTAGAGACAGACATCCTGTATCAACAAACTAGATGAGGGTAGTAATATTACTATACTTTTTCTGGATCATTTTGCACATCGTCGTAGTATTTGGTATTGTCTACTACCGCTAGTATTCGGTAGTGGTCATCCAAGGGGGCTACACAACTACAACGACGGCAGGCTAGTAGGTTGTTCATTTGCTGTAGAGTTGAAGTCAACACACGACTGTGGCATCTCTCTAACCCAACCCCATCACTATCTCGCAATAGATGTTTACGATCTCGATGTAGCCTTGTTGGGATGACGATGATGGTACGAGTACACTGTAAATGAAAGAGTAGCAGGCTTGGGAATTGCGGGGAGCAGATGATAATACAGTATCGATACGTACATGTGGTACGCCGTCACACCGTGTTCAATGATGACCACTCATCTGGTAGGGTAGAATAGCGCAATGTAAGTAAACGGAAAATCGCCCCTTTCGTCGCGCGGCCGTCAAAGGGTTGCAGGTTTGGAGGCAAGCGAAGCCCAAATGTCACAGTGACGTCAACTTCTTAATAATGCGTACCCCGGGCAGACTACTAGACCTTCTTCGCCTGCGTGATTGCATCGGCTGAGACCAGCGCCCAGCGGTTCCTATTTTACGTACATCAGGTTACTAGAGGGCCACGTGGGATTTTGGAACTGCATTTTTGTAGAATCGGCAAGCATCACCACATGCAACATTACCAAGTACAACATCCGCAGGGTCGCTGCCACCATGAACGATCCTAGAATATTGGAGGCTATGTTAGCTTCCATAGTAGCAGGGAATGCACTTCCTCCTGGGTCCATTTCCTCGTCTGTAGGGAATAACCCGAGAATATCGCAGCAGGGTACACAATCGACAAACGACACCGCCGCCACCACTGCTACTAGTACAAACAACACCACAGTTAGTACCAGGAGCCCCAACCTCACCAATACTTCTACCACTTCGAGCAACCAGGGCCTGGCCAGTGGTGATCTGTCTTCATTGTTTCAGGGTACATCTAGTCAACTTAGTGCATTCTTGCTTCAACACATACAGCAGGGGACTACAAGTGCTTCCTCGCACCAAGGAAGCAGTAATTTGCTTTTAGGCTTGGACGCCTCGACTCGGGCACAACTAGCGCAGCAAGGAGGCGTTACTTCCTCAGCTCCCACCTCAGCAGTCCTTCCAGCCACTGCAAACAGCACCACAGAGGCACTCCGGCGTGCAGTACAGGGACTGTATTCTTCACAGGAGCTCTCAAGAGCACCACACCATCACCAGCCTCCGGATGCTCCTGCTGCTGGAGCCAACTCCTCCGGCCAATCATTAGCAAATCCTACAATGCAAGGCCGAATGGCCCTTTCTTTGCCTCCGCCAGGCGTTGCTGCGCTCCCACGCACTTCCAATGATGTCATGGATCAGTGGTGGATGTCGTCGTCCTCGTCCCAACAAGACCAGCAGGAGCAGCTCAACACCAAGCAGGCTTCTGTATCATACCTCGCAACAACTACAGGAGAGCCACCGGGTAGCAGTGTTCTTCACTCCAACTCTGCGACTCAAAATGATTCAAACAGAAAAACCAAGAACGAACACCAAGCAACCAAGAGTACTGGTGCGTCAACAAGTGACGCCTCATCCGCAACCGCCTCATACTCAAGACGACGACATCAACACGACCAGGAGCAAGATGGTACTACGCCAAGTAGAACCACGGAGGGAACAAGTAGTATCGGTAGTGGTGGAAGGGAAGAACGAAAAAGAGCCGCCAACAGAATATCGGCCCAGCGTTGTCGCAAGCGGAAAAAAGAGTACATTGAAGTACTCAAGGAGGAGAACGATGAGCTGCGGAAGCTCATCCTGATGCTCGACGTCGTCCCCGACCTAATCGTGAGTTTCGACTCCTCAGGCATTCTGCAATATGTCTCCAAGTCGTCCACTGAATTTTTGGGTGTCGCACCTGAAAATCTCGTAGGGACCTCCTTCTGGGGCTTGTTAGACGACAGCAGCACAAGAAGAATCAAGTCCATTTTCATGGACTCCTTGGCCAGGCGGGAGGAAAACGATTCTTCTGTGCCGCTGGCGGACCCGGCTACTGCCTGTAGCACTTGGAGTTTGAAGTTGAAACAGCACAACAAAGAAGAGCAAGGCCAACAAGAAGGGGGTTTCCTTGGTGGTTTGTTGTCACTTCGTGGCACTTTGTACTTCTCTGAGCAGTATGGGGGTGCTCCCCGGTGTGTTTGTACCATTCGCCACCGCACCACCTATCGGGATTTTGACCAAGAAGTTGCGGAAGCAGCTCCTACAGGCACGACCAACGACCGAGAAGAGGAGACCGAGGAACAACAACAAGAAGAAGGATGACTTTTCGTCCTTGAGGTGCTGCTGTTTGGAAGGAAGCACGACCCCACACTAGCTACTGATGGGTGCTCTTCTCCACTACGAGTTCCTTCTTGTGGCTTTCCGTCATCATACTAGTAATGATCTCCTTCGTCTGGGGGCGATGCTGCTGCTTCCTCTTCAATACAGGAGGCACCACCACCAGCCAAGAACAGGAGGACGCCAATTGTAGTTCAAACTGACATTGTTCAACCTACCGCTCAAGGATAGATGCGACAGATTCCACCACTGACAACCTCCATTCAGCTAATGAGAATAATTTTGTGAGCATCTAATAGGCGTGTATAGCAGTGGATCCTCTTAGGGTTAGGGTAGCAAGAGCAAGTATGTTGTGGTCTAGAACCTTGTTACGTACAACTTGTATAGTATTCGTATCATATGCTAACAGTGGAAGAGCGATCGCATGCCAGACATACCACCAGGAGCAGTTCCCTCCCAAGGTAAAACCAATAAATAAGAGTCATTTAAAGGCATCATTGCCACATGAAAGCCATAAGGAAGTAGAACAATAACTACATCTGATGTCTCTCTCGAGGACACGTTTGCGAAGAGTGGAGATAGCACGTTGTTCTCAAACCACATTACTGTAGTTTATCCAGTACATATCCTCTTCATGTCGCATCAAGCGTCGTATGTTGGATTGACGTCAAGGTGAATTTCCTAAATGCATGTATGCAGGCCCGTGATCGGAGTTCTATTCTCGGACTAGTGTTAAACACAAGAGGGAAGCGGTTGAGCAGGGTTCGCGTGTATAGCTGCCTGCCATTTGTTGGGGTTGGGTGAAAAGAAGTCTCGGAATGTGTTTGTACCAGACCAACGAAGGTGCACGGACAGAAAACATCTGCGACTGCAGCGCCTACACCTCATACGCACGGAGCAGCAGCTTGCGTCAACTCATATATTACGACGATGAATACCAACAACAACCCCAACAACAATCCTTTGCAAGCACTCCTTGCGGCCCTTGGCAATCAACAACCTCAAGGGTTGGTTGCTCCTCAGACCGTAGCCAACAACAGCTTTGACCCTAGCAGGTCCGCTCCCACAAGAGATTCGAGTAGAAGCGTATCGTCTTTTTCCTCCGCCTCGCATCCACAAGGAAACCAGTTGATTCAACCGCTGGTAGATGCCGCTTCCTCCTTGCCTCCTGGAAGCAGCAACCTTGTGGGTAGTCTTGACGTTGCTACTCAAGTTCTCTTGTTCAAGGCGTTGCAGAACCAAATTGGAGCTTCCGCGGCTCCTCCGGTGGCTGCGAACAGCGCTTTTTTGCCTGCTCCGGAGCTCATGATGCAACAGCTTCAGAACCTCCAGCAGCAGGTTCCACCTCCACAAAACCTTCCTGGAACAGGAAGCACAACCAATCTAGCACCACCCAATGCAGTACACCATCAAGCCTCTTCACAGGCTCTGCTTGCTGCAGCTCTTGCGGGTAGTGCGGGTCCGCCGCAGACAGTTCAACGTACGTTTTAGTCTTTGGTGTCGTGTCGTCCCTGTACGATTGCCTTGTTGTCTCGCCCTTTCTAACATTGCTGTTGTTGTTACTGTTCTTCTACGAATGCGCAGCTCCACCAGTAGTAAAATCTCCCATGGCAACAACAACTCCAGTCCCCCGCAACACCTCTGCACCCAAGACTAACCGAACCACCAAGGCAAGAGCTGCCAGGAAACCCCCTGCGGTGGTGGTTCAAGAAGATTCTTCCATGAACAGGCGGGAGCAAAAGCGTGCAGCCAATAGAATCTCAGCACAGCAAAGTCGCAAGAGAAGAAAGAAGTACATTGAAGACCTCCAAGAAGAGAACGTGGAGCTCAAGATGTTGAGCCAAGTTCTTTCTGTCCTGCCCGATATTGTCGTTTCCTTCGACTCCACCGGCAAGATTAGTTATGTTTCTCGCTCCACTTTGGCGACTCTCCATATCCCACCCGAAACTTTGGTAGGAAAGTCTTTCTGGAGTGTGTTGTGCCATAAGAGTGCACGCCGTCTTAAGGGTGCCTTTATGGACTCTCTTGCGGGTCGAGACCTCCATGAGGAATCCGTGCCTCTTGGGGGCCGTGTTTTGGAAGTATATCTCAAGGACCACAATGATGTCCCTCAGCCCTTCTCCTTGCATGGAATTGTACATTTCGATATGGGTTCACCTGAATGCGTTTGCACCCTCCGCTCCAAGCAGTCGGAGGAACCGAGACAAATGCCTTTGCCTATGCACGTTTTGGGATAAAGAGAAGAGGGACGTTGAGGATCAGTTACATGTCGTCTTCACTGATTCCAAAATGTAGGTTGTAATAGCCAGTGGTAGATGGTTCATGATACATTGTTTTGTGTTTCTACTAGTCGGACTACCTGCCTAGCTAGCCAGCTACCGGCAGCCACCAGTTGTTACTAACAACCCAGTAGCAATTCTTCCGTCGTATGGATGATTGATACAAGCATATACTATTTGCGGGTTTTGGTTCGATCATTATGCTGGTTGCAACAACGATAGAACTGGTATCTGCCTAGCTAGTAGTAGTATCATCACTGCCTCTTATTCTATGAATCTCTTCTAGGGTAGGATGAGAAACGGAAAAGTATCTCTCCCGCCGTAGGGTAGTTTCAGTATCAGTAGCAGTAGCAGACCAGAAGTCTTTTTGGCTAGTACGAGTAGTAAGCTTGTAACAACAATTGCACTACCGGTAGTGCTTACCGGTAGTAGTAAAAAGACAACTGACGGCTCCAAAGGTCGTTGCTCTGTTGATGCCCATGGTCCACGCACCAATTGTTTCCACAATCATCCAAAACATAGGAGCGAACATGGTAGAATCTCCATGACGCCACACTCCCTATCAAACGTCAATGCTACCCATTTTATTTTAGACCTCCAGAAATTCGTGCCTCGTTCCACGGAGCTGGGGATGATGATGATGATGATGATGGATCGTTGCCATGCGTGCGTGCGGGCTGCCGCATACATACTCCGAGACAACCGGACAAACCAACGACGCAAAAGTTCGCATGAACTTTCGCCAATAGAGCAGCCTTCTCGTACAATACAGAGTTTGAGTACATGGTTATCCAAGCGTCATTCCATCCGACATGATGACACAATGTTTTACCTTATGTGTGATCTCGAGCTTTGAAATTAATTAGAGCCCTCTCCACGACGCGAGTCTGGTACAAATTCTACTGACGTAGCATTCTACAGAGGCAGCAGCGGCCTCCTTTTGGCCAAAGCAGATGACAATAGGGATCGTCTGCTGACCAGACGGTCGAGGACTGACGGATGGAACATTTGTTCGTGTCGTCGAGACAGTACTAATTATTGGCTTCTCTTGATTTGTGTTCCGTTTCATGTGACAGAAAACAAGGTGGTTCTGGTATCTCGTCGGAAGCGAGACGCCAAGGTCCTGCAATCATCGTAGGAAAATCCACGCAAATGGACGTGCCGTTGGCTGACAGCCCCGATTTTTTTGCACACAACACATCCTACAAACTCTGCAACCCAAAACCTTCATCACTGTAACGATGAATGACATCCAAGCTCTAGAGGCGCTGTTGAGCTCCATCAACCATCGACAACAACCCCAGTCCATTACATCCAACTCTGTAGCGAGTGGTAGTGGTAACCAGGCCACACAGCCGGTAGCTGCTTCTCTTCCGTTGAATCAAGGTGCAGCGAATCCTCCCAACCTTCAAGCACTGCTGCAAGCCATGAACACGCCACAAGGAAGGACGACGCTGGCCAGTATGGACGTAGGTTCACAAACTCTTCTATTGGAGACAATCCAAGCATTAGGAGGAGCTCCAGCTCCAGCGGGAACTGCCGCAACAACAGCTGCCAACGTCCCCACCGGAGCTTCTACCATTCCTGCCGTGGCGCCGGTTCCACCAGCGTCCAGTCCGGCACTGGTCACTGCCGTTCCGGCTCTCAACGCCAATCAATTGTTGGCTCAGCAACTTCGTATGCAAGCAACAGCTACAAACGCTGCCGCTTCCGGAGTGGCTAGGAGTCATGAATCTCTTTTCAGAGCTGCTCTAGCAGGAACTAGACCTCCTGTTGGTAAGTGATTCTTGTTGGATTACTGTCTTTTCCGCCATGCCTTGGGGAAATCTAGGAAAACACTCACGTCTTCGTGATTTCAATCCGCAGCTGCACGAATGTCCCCTCCAGTACAGACTGCTGCTTCTTATAGCTCTATGCCTGGTCTATCCCGACAGTCTAGTAGTACCGGAACTGTAACGGCATCTGCAACTGTACCTGCAAAGAAATCTGAGGCAGGTCCACCGGTGGACCGAGCCGAGTCTTCTTCGCCCGTCAACAGACGAGAGCAGAAGCGTGCTGCCAACCGAATTTCGGCGCAACGAAGTCGCAAACGAAAAAAGCAGTATATTGAAGAACTCAAGGAAGAGAACGATGAGCTAAGAAAGCTGAATCAAATGCTTGAGGTTGTTCCAGACCTTATCATCTCCTTTGATTCCTCCGGAATCCTTCGTTTCGTTTCCAAGTCGTCCAAAGATTTTATTGGTTGCGAGTCGGAAGAATTGATCGGAACCTCCTTTTGGAATCGCCTCTGTGCCAACAGTGTCAAGCGACTCAAGTCTGTCTTTATGGATTCATTGGCCAAACGCAAGGACAACGTCCCTTCGGTGCCTTTGGGCCACCGCGTCTGGGAAGTCCGTTTGAAGGATCAAGACCCCATCTCTCCAAGTTTGGCTCTCCGTGGCGCTTTGCATTTTCCCGATGGTTCCCCGGAATGTGTCTGTACCATTCGCCACTGGGATAACGACACTGTCGTCGCCTTCGGTAAGGATACTGATGGCGCTAGTGCTCGTCAAGCAAGACGGTCTGCCCAATCCAGAATCCCTACTGAAGTGGGAATTGCCGACATGGTTGCTGGTACAAGCTGCGATGAATCCAGAGATGAACTCAAGAAAAAGTCTGCTCCTGCTGTAGTCTCTGTCAGTGGCTCTTCCAAACGGATGAGACCGGCAGAAAAGGACGTGTCAGCCTATTCTGCAACTTCCGAAGGAGAACGAAGACTAGAAGGTTCTGATGTCAGCAGCAACTCGAGTCTGGTGTAAAGAGGTAAGAATGTTGCTGCTGGGGATTTGGATCCTTTTCTTGTCCTTCTTGTTTGGACTCTTTGGTAGTTGTTTCTACGCATATTTGTTCCAAGAAGGAAGGAGAGAGGGACCATGATGTGTTTTAAGTATTTTACGTTTTGGAAGACAATTATAGAATGGATAGTTCGTTAGTTTTCCTACAACTATTTTTCCTTTTCTAGAGTCATACCAGGTAGACGACTATCTCCGGATTCTCTAGAGGGTCCGAGTATTCTAGCATGGAATTGAACGCATGTTGTATGGATGTGAACGGTCCAGATAATCACAGGCGTGGGGTGCAAAAAGAACATTGCTGATAGTGATGAGTGATGAGATGGCTAGACTAGGTATTGTGTAGGTAATGCTAGGTATAAGAATATACATGAGGAGTACACTCTTCTGCAGAGTGAACGTCCAACGGTACAATAACGGCACACCATATGTTGTAGGTTCTTCTATCGTATGCACATTTCTTGCACCGTTCCCTTGCAATATTGCAAGAAGAAGCCCTCAAACAAGGCACATGTATGAATTGAGAAACATAAATGGGAGCCCTCAAAAAGCATCTGCTGCGTAGTGTATAAAAACAGACATGGCCAGCATATGGTCTAGGAACATATGGATTCTCGCTCTATCGCTGCCCCTTTTACATAATGCCCTATTAGTTTTTCTTAAGACTTTGTTTGGAATTCGTAAAAGGCTCGTTTGTGGTGGGCCTCGCGCTCGTGATGCTTCTCCCGCCCATCTGCTAGCCAGTATTGCAGAGCAGCGCATCAACAACTGTCCAGGCAACATTTGCCATTTGGCTTGGTCTGCCATCTTTCACATCACCATCATCATGAATAACAACAATCCTCCTCCGAACAACAATCACCATCATCACCTCCAAGCCTTAGCGGCAGCACTTGGAAACCATCAGGCGCAACAAGCGTCTGTAGTGTCAGAATCCATTGCCGGTGGTGGAAACCAAACTTCCGCTTCAGACCAGACGTCTCGAACCAGTGATTCCTCCAACTCTAGTAAGGACAACAACAAGAGAAACTCTGTCTCGTCGCCCCATCGTTCGTCGCAACGGCAGCAGTTGATTCAACCTCTTGTAGATGCAGCTCCTGCATCGCAAGGAACAAACCTACTAGCAGGCTTGGACTTTTCTACGCAAGCACTCTTGCTCAAGGCACTCCAGAACCAAGTAGGTGGAGGTCAGCCTCCTCCCAGCAACAACAACATCAACAACAACAACACTAGCAACAATGGAAACAACAATAGCAACAACAGTTCCTTGACAGCACAACAACTGTTTATCCAACAAATTCAAAGACTCCAACAACAACAAGCGAGTGCAGGTGGAGCGAACGCCGCCCATTCGCAAGCAGCAGCTTCCCAAGCCATATTGGCTGCGGCTCTAGCGGGTCGATCGGGTCCTGCAGCAGCCGCACCGCCTCCACCAAGTAAGTATTCTTCCTGTGTTAGTTGTGTTCATTGGTTCATGCTTGGTTGGGCTCGTTGGTTGGTTGTTTTTGTGTGTGCTAGCATGTTCTAGTATGTTAGATCTAGACCCACTACCTGATGGGTCTAGACATGTGTTCAAGAGTCTAGACAAGTCTAGCCCCTCAGGCTGCACACTATGAGTTGGTCTAACCCATCCCTCCTGTTTGCTTCTTCTCTTTTCGTACCAACAGAACCACATGTCGTGGATCCTCCTACAAGCAGAGCTGGACACGGCTCAACCAAGTCTGCCACTTCTTCCAATCTCCCACAGCACGTGATTCAGCCATCGTCGTCAGCATCGGCAAGTGCTGTGGGGGACAAATTGGACAAGAACAAGCGTGTTGCCAATCGAATTTCGGCACACCAGAGCCGACTGCGGAAGAAGCAGTACGTAGAGGAACTCAAGGGGCAGAATGATGAACTACGGAAATTGCGACAGATTATGGCCGTCGTTCCTGATGTTATTCTGGCCTTTGACTCCTCGGGGATCATTCGTTTTATTACCCAGTCCAGCCAAGAGTTGTTTGGGGCCGCCCCCGAACAGTTTATGAAATCTTCCATTTGGGATGTGTTGTGCACCAAGAGTGTACGACGACTCAAGGCAGCCTTTATGGATTCCCTTGCCACCCGTGAACCAGATCAAACGTCGGTGCCATTGGGCAACCGTGTTTGGGAAATCCGTCTAAAGGATCAAGATCCTGGAACCCCCAGTTTGTCTCTTCACGGGGCAGTTCACTTCAGTTCGGGGTCTCCAGAATGTGTATGTCTCGTGCGTCGCATGACGGGCCCGCCTCCAAGTGCATCGACTACAGTACCCACCGAAGATATTACATCGGCATCGGACGAACGAGAACAAAGTGAGACCACCAGTGATCATACCTCAGAAAACGCCGAGCCCACTGGGGCGGGCGTCAGTAGCTCGCCTCCAGAATCCTCAGAGGCGGTGTCTTCGCATGAGACGGGAGCCGCCGCGAGTACAGAAGTGAAACCTCCAAGTGTAGTACAAGCCGCGGACTACAACGGGGAGAATAAGAAACAAGGTCCATTCGATACGAGCAGTAGCATGTCCAGCGGCAGCAGTTGATACAAATAGGGTTTTTTTCATGTTGTTACTACTACTAGTTCAATAAGTATGTAGCCAGGACAATCGCAACACTACTATTCCTTGGAGAGGAAGATACCGGTACGAACGAAGTAGTATGTAGCAATAACAATAGCAATAGCAGCTCATAGTCCCACTCGGTAGGACTACTTACAGTTGGTATATTATGGTATTGGTGGAAGCATATCCAGATCTTCGGTATATAAAAAAGAGCCACTCTGTTGGGTAAACAAGCAAGCAAGCAAGCAAGCATCACTTCTTACTAATATCTGGACCATTGTCTCGGTTTGGTTTGATTGGGGGAGCTTCTACTTCCAGGAGGGACAACTTCGCTGGGTTACCACAAGCACTGTGCCGATTTCAATAGGTGATATATGCACAAGGACAGCTATTATGCGAAACACGCGGACCAATAATGACTGTTCTTCTCGTACCGATTGCAATGGGTGATGCTTTATGATCTATCCATGCAACTACTTTCCTGGGCGAATCACTTGATTTCAATAGGAAGTCCATGCATGACTCTTGGGCGAAACACTTGACCCACAGTACCGATTTCAATGGGTGTCCTTGCATCCAGAGGAGCAAAAAATCCAGTGGGAGCAGTGCCAATCACTCTTGATGACATGAGTGCAGCGATCTTCCCGAATAGACCTTCCCCGAGCAGTGCTCTTCTGACGTCGACAAATAATTGAAAGGTCATCCTTGGCCTTCGTTATCACTTAAATGAAGGAATACCTGCTCACCATCTGGGTGTTCTCTACGTTTAAGTGAGCCTTCTGTTTTGACAGCTTCGGACCCCCGCAGATGCGGCACATCTGCGGCACAATGAGAGAAATTCCCAAGATAGCAAGCAAAAAGCTTCAGGCCACCGCAGAAAACACAACATCACAAGGTCGGTAGGAGATGAACGACAACAACAACAACAACAACAACAACGACAACGACCATCTGCAAGCTATTGCAGCATTTCTCAGTCAACAGCGCCAAGCGTCTCTTGTTACAGAGTCGCAAGGTAACACCACTTCGTCGGATCAGAGGTCTGGGGACTCCAATAGCCGAAGTGATTCGTCTAGCTCTAGCAATAGGCTCCATCAGCAGGGTCGCCACGGTGCTCCTGCTGGTCGCCAGCTGCCACAACAGTCAATTCAACCTCTTGTTGATGCAGCTCCTACATCACAAGCAACCAACCTTTTAGCAGGCCTGGACTTTGCCACACAAGCTCTCTTGCTCAAGGCACTCCAGAACCAGCAAGCCGCAGGTCAACCAGTGACCGGTGGTGTTGGTCAACAACAACAAGGCGGCACCAGTGCCCTGTCTGCACAAGAGCAATTGATTCGACTTCTTCAGGGTATTCAACCACCTAAACAACAACAAACGCCACAACAACATGCTCCCGCTGCTGTGGCCCATTCACAAGCGACACCGCAAGTCGGTACTGGTACTACTACTTCCTACGAGAGGAGTGATCTACCGGTAGTACCTGATCGGACGAGTGTTGCCGCCCCACTTCAATCAAGTAAGTACATCATTGTTGGGAGAAAGACCATCTAGGTTGATTTGGTTGTTGACAGAGCCGGTTACACTTGCACTTACTGGCTTGGGGTTCTCTAGTATATTGAACGAACTCCAATGTCTTCTCTAACAACGTTTCGTCTCTTGATTGTCTACCACTATTCCAGCCATTCCTCGGCACACCATTGTAGCACTACCTTCAGCATCAGAACACCAAGCTGCATCTGGAAATGCTACTTCCAGTCTGTCCCACTCTGCCGGATCATCTGAAAACGAGCGCGACAAAAAGGACAACAAGCGTGCTGCAGTCTGCATTTCTGCCAAAGAGAGTCGCCTACGCAAAAAGCAATATGTGGAAAGCCTCGAGAGGCAGAATACGGAACTCCGGAAACTGCGACAGATCGTTGCCGTTGTTCCAGATGTTATTCTATCCTTTGACTCGTCGGGGGTCATTCGGTTTGTTACCAAATCGGCCAAGGATATCTTGGGAGTCCCCTCAGCACAACTCCAAGGAACATCGTTCTGGGAACTTTTGTGTACCAAGGATGTTCAGCGTCTCAAGGCAGCCTTTATGGATTCTCTTGAGAATCGCGGAGACCCAGACGTAGAGTCTGTTTCTCTCGGTGGGGGCGTTTGGTACATCCACATGAAGGATCAAGATCCAAAAGGTCCTGGCTTGTCCCTTCACGGATCCATTCGATTCAACGGGACTGTTCCAGAGTGTGTCTGTCTGGTACGTCGCATGTACGCCCCTAGCTCGTCAACGACCATTCCAAACGAAGTTGGATCCGACGACAGACAAAGCGAAACTACAAGTGACCAAACGTCGTCGGATGACGCCGCAGTGGCTCCTCGCCATTCAGGATCCTCCGAGGAAGAAGGAGACACAGCAAGTCCAGAAGCGAAACTACCAAGTGTAGTACAAGCCGCTGACTACAACGGACAGGACAAGAATGACACGAGCAGCAGTATGTCCAGTGGAAGCAGTTGAGCCCGTTGTGGATAATGGAGACGTTAGCGAACAAAAACAACGATTGGGTATGCCGTCTTAGTGGTGGAAGTACAAAGAACTTGTAAGCTCTTGCAAGTCGTGGAAACTTTTTTGTTCCAGCATGAGGAAGTTGCACCAAGAAGAACTCCCTCTCAGACCGAGCCATCAAGGACCAAGAACCCATCCAAGGAGTTGAATAATGTTAGTCCTCTAATAGTATTACAACTATACCTGAAGGCGTGGTAGTGCTACTGAAGAGTGAGAGGAGTATATACATGTTGTCAGCCTACCTAGTTCCAAGTGAATGCACTTCCTTCCTACCCATACTCCATACATACGTAGCATGGATATGGAAAGTATCTCCCGACATATACACACTCATGAAGAAGCAAACAAACCCCTTCACCTGCGGGCAGCAACAGTACAGTACTGCATAGTACGATTTTGACTATCACGTGCAGCTCATAAGAGAAGAAAGGTAGCTGCGACATGGGGATGTCTCAAGTATATGTATCCTTGGCTGGAACGACATGCTGTGTCAGATGGTCAAAGGAAAATCATCTAAGTATTGCTTCTTTGTAGAACATCCTGACAGGCATCTGCGGGCGTTCAATCAGCTGGAGGCTTGCCGAGCTTTTCGCAGATGGCCCACTTCAACTCCACAACCCCACAACGCCACAACATCATAAAAACCAACCATCATGAACAACAACAGAAACCACCAACTGCAAGCTTTGGCAGCAGCACTCAGCAACCTACAGAAGGAACCTTCTGTAGTTTCTGAGTCTCAAGCCAACAGCCACAACAACACTTCTTCTGTGTCAGATCAACGATCACGAGATTCCAATAGTCGTAGTGATTCGTCCCACTCCAGCGCAAGCAAGAAGAGTGCACAGCAACAACCACAAACACATGAGTTGATTCAACCTCTTGTAGATGCAGCCTCTGCTGCATCGCAGGGAACCAACCTTTTGTCAGGGTTGGATGTTGCCACACAAGCTCTCTTGTTGAAAGCCTTACAGAACCAATCGTCGGGAGCGACGTCGACGAACACCGCAGGAGGCAGTGGGATGACTACACAGCAACTTTTGGTACAACAACTCCAACGAGTTCAACAACAGCAACAGCAACAGCAACAGCAACAGCAACAGCAACAGCAACAGCAACAGCAACATACAAGTGTCCAAGCGGCATCGCAAGCCACTTTTGCGGCGTCACTATCCGGTCGATCTGGTGCAGAAGCGCTTCCACAGCTCCGTACGTGAATCGGTTGTGGTAGTACAGAACCGGTAGTTCTGATGATTCATTCTTTCTAACGCCACCTTTGCTTCTCTCACACTACAGGACCTCATGCCATTGCTCCACACGACACCTCCAGTATCTCGCCTGGAGTCCCTCACCATCAAACTTCACACACTACCATGGAAGTCGTGTCGTCCACTGAACCACCACCACCAGGCACAACCACCACACAAGAGGAAAAGTCCGGAGACAAACGTGTCGCCAACCGTGTCTTGGCACAACAAAGTCGATTGCGCAAAAAGCAATATGTGGAAGAACTACAGGAAGAGAATGATGAATTGCGGAAACTGCGACTCATCCTCAATGTCATTCCGGACCTGATTCTCACGTTTGATGCCTCGGGTGTCATTCGTTTCCTCACCAAATCGTCCACGGACTGTTTTGGAAGACCCCGCGATGCCCTCATTGGCAGCTCTATTTGGGATATTCTTTGCCCCAAGAGTGTCCGACAACTCAAGGCTGCTCTTATGGATGCCCTGGCTTCCCGCCGGGTGGACCAAGAGTCCGTCTCTTTGGGAAACCGTGTTTGGGACATTCGATTGAAGGACCAAACGATGGAAACCCCCGCTCTGTCCCTGCATGGAGCAGTTCATTTCAGTGGAGGTGCACCCGAATGTGTTTGTTTGGTCCGCCACAATGGCATGCCGAACGAAGCGAGTGCTGCTGCTTCCAGTGGTCAAGAAGAACGTCCAAGCGCAACCACTTCCAACGACGACTCTGCCGATGCCCAACCAGATGAAACAATATCACCTCCAGCATCGTCCGAAGCTGAAGCTGCCGAATACCCTAGTCCAGAAGGCAAGCCTCCCAGTTACGTCCAAGCAAACGGCAAAAAACAGGATACATCCGATACCAGTAGTAGTATGACCAGTGGAAGTAGTTAGAATGACACAGAGGACACCGTCAGTACCTCTGGTTGACTCTTGCCACTTTTATGGCTCATACTATACAACAACATTTCTGAACATACTATTTTATAAAGAAAAAGCAAGAACCCACACTTCGAACTAGCAGGACCTTTCTAGTAGACAGGAGCAGACGGACTACTGCTACTCTCGGACAGATGTCAAGGCTTGTAATTGTAAGTCAAAATACTCCATGGCCATACTGTACAACCTAAGATCCAGTTGATTGTGATCTTCGATCGCTTTTCTGGTTGCTTCGTCGGGATGCAATGGCAAATCCCAATGACTGTGATTGGCACCACATAGATTGTTGGACGGTGATCCGTTGGTATGACTCAAACGACACCGTCGTGAACTCCAATCCACTTGACGTTGCATCCATGGAAAGGCTGTGCCAAAGACGTCCAAGGTGTCGTTCATGCGTTCCGTCAAACCAATGACAGTAAAGAAGGATTGCAAATTTTGAAATGCTTCGGCCAAAATCTCATCGTCAGTCCGAGAAACCAACTCTTCTTTGGGTGTATACAACAGATTGGTCACTTGATGATTTTGGATTTGCTCCAAACAATGGGGTTCCCAACCTTCCAAATCGGTTCCCCGTGATGAACCTTTGTGTTGTTGTTGTTGTTGTTGTTGTTGATCCATTTCGGCGTAAATATCCAACAAGGATTTGCAATGATAACAATCCAATGTTTCAAAGCGAAACATGCTCCACACACGATCGACGGGATGTCGCAACAAGGTGACAGCCCCATAGGCTGGTGCTTGGGCTCTCCACCCAAACGCTGTCAAATCCGCCAATGGCGCACAATAACTCATCATGGAAGCATTTCGTATTCGTTGGTGACATTTCCCTTGGGTATCGTTTTTGCATCGTTCATAATAAAAAGGGTTACATTCATGGATACTGGTATGATGAATGGTATACGATTGGTCATGACGGAGACGATCGGTGGCACATTGCAAATAAATGTCCAAGGAGGTACCTGCCGTTTTCATGTGATGTTGATGCAGGAATTGGTGGGGAAGTAACTCAAGCACGTTGTTGTTGTTGTTGTTGTCGGAAAGGGCAAAGTCTTTGGGAGAAGACAGTCGTTGTTGTAATGTGGACAAGATTGTTTGCCTCTTGTTGTCATCTGCCAGTAAGTCGCTGCTGCCACTACTACTACTACTTGGCCGCATCTCCCCAACATTCTCCTTGTCGCCACTCCCTGGCTGTGTTCGGCCAGGTGCCATCGGCAAAAACTGAACATGACTCCAACGTTCCATGACAACCAGAAGTAGTAGACAACATGCTGATATCCACAATGGATTGGAAGACCGTCGTCTCCAACAAAGCATGGGATACTGCAACCGACTCGAACAAGTCGTCATGATGAATAAAGATGAATGATGTTGTGAGGTAGTGGGGTTGTTCGGCTCATGGAAAAATTCAAACTGACAAAATTCCGACTCGTGCGACTACTATTATGGGAGGGGAAAGCAAAGCTACACTGCTATGAGTTCATAATGTATTATAATGTATGCAAGTGTTTCATTTCCCATCTACCCAACACTGCTACTTCTACTACTACTACCATCGGTGCTGCACTACAGCATCGTGGAATCTCCAATTCATTCAGCCCATGATCATCATCATGATCATCAACCTCCACAAGCATAGAAGAACAATATCCCTCTATGCTTCTTCTTGATTGGCTTCCCATGCCCTCTTTTGCAACTCAAAATATTGGACTGCAGCCTCATAGAGGCGCAAATCCAACTGATTGTGTGCTTCAATCGCCTTGCGTGTCTCTTCATCGGGATGAGAAGGCAAATCCCAGTGAGTGGTAATGATACCAGGCCTGCCATCGGTTCGATTGTTCTTGATACAATGATTGTTGGTAGGAGAACTATTGTCATGAGGAAGAGAGCAAACACGACGACTCTCTTTGTAGGTCTTGTTGACCCAAGGAAAGGCAGAACCAATAATGTCCTTGGAAATGGTGAGTTCTTCGGTCAACCCAATCACAGTGAAGGCACTCTTGAGGTTCTTGATGGCTTCAGCAACAATCTCATCGTCCGTGGCGTCCTCGGGCCAATCCGAGGACAAGAGGTTGGCTGTCTCGTGGTTCTGCAATTGCGCCAAACACAAAGAATCGTATCCTGTGGTATCTCCACCATCAATCATATCATAGATGTCGGTCAAGTTGCGGCAATTGTAGCACATGCGTGGTTCGAAACGGAACATACTCCAGACACGCTCGACAGGATGTCTCAAGACGGTGACAGCCCGAATCTGTTCGTCATCCCATCCAAACCGATGCAAGTGTTTGAGGGCCGAACAAAAGCTCATGGTGCCAGCTTGATCCATGGAAGAACGGCAAGGATCTGAAACGTTGGCGACACATCGTTGGAATTTGCCACGTGCACATTCATGAATGGAGTAATGGTTGGTAGTATAACCGAAATCAGCCTCCAAGCGTTCTCTAGCACACTTGAGAAGATGATCCAACGAGGTTCCTCCCGTTTTCATGTTGTGCAAATGCAAGAATTGATGGGGAACCAACACGCCGGTATTGTCTACCATCAATTCTTTGGGTTGCAGTTTCTCACGAATCATGGCCACAATTTCTTCTTCTTCGTCTTCGTTCCAGACCAACAAGCCACGGTCTTTGCTACTAGCCGTACTTAGTGTAGTATTGAGGTTGAGATTGTAGTGCGAAGAGCTGCGGGTGGTGCTAGGTGGCGATTGCATTTGGTGGTGGCAGCATGTTGTGACTACGACAGCAATGGCTCCGGCAATGCCCACAAGGGCTCGGAAACTACCGGCAACCGTAGTGCTAGTCTTTTCTACCGTTGTTGTTGCATCCTCTGTCATGTTGCTGCTGCTCTGTTAGTGCTTGGTTGGTTGGTTGTTCGAGGAACCAATCTTGTTGTTGTGTCCCTTCTTGCTGGGCTTGGGCAGAAAATTACTTATGACATATGCGTCACGTACAAATTCTACGATGGCTCGTGCTAGAACGAGCGAAACATAGTCTCTTGGGATCGTGGGAGTCAGGCCATTCCATGGGACAGGTTGGGCCTTCTTCGGGTTATTGTTGGTGGTTGGTGGTTGGTGGTTGGTGGAATGCGTTGGAAGGGTTGATGTTGCAGTAGTCAGTAGTGGTGGTGGTATCATTACATGAACAATGATGAGTGCAACGCCAACCAACCACCACCTCTCGTACGAGTACCTTTTACAACCCCTTCCGATCCATTATTTAGTAGGAAGTACACTGTGAAAAGGTACTGCCAGGTAGTTTGTAGTTGCTAGACATCGACTCTCTCTTCTTTAGTAGCTTCTAGTGGTACCTAGAGTAGAGTTGTTATTCTTTGGTACAATACAAACTGTTACTAGTCTACGTTATTATTTTTGTTCAACCCCCTAGGTAGTAGTGCTTGATGCCACCCTCCCCGAAATCCCAGAACCACCACTACAAAAAACGTATGGCTACGAAAAGATCATACTGGGCGACACGGGAGCACACAATGAACTGGAAGGAGATGCGGGTCGCGTCACCGTATTGGCCAAGGAATGGTTTTGATGATGGCTACTGCTGGCCATGGAGATAGTTCCCATGGTCGATCCGGCATCATTCAATGGCAAGGAACCATTGAGGGCTTTGAATTCATCATCATTACTGTGAAAAGGCGGTGCTTGGGGTTGTTGATCCTCGTTCAAGAGATTGGACATGCGATCTTGCAAGGACATGGCGCCCGTCAAGGTACTTAACATACTACATGGGCTGGCCACAAGTCCGGAGGATACCAAGGCGGCAGCGGCTCGGTCCATGGATTGGGATCGTTTGCGTCCTCCACCCCCATTCCCTCCAATCGACATGTTGTCCGACAAGTTGGTGGATTGATCATCGAATCGTCGGACCGAAAAACTCCGACTGGACCGCAAACTCGATCGCCACCGACGCCCCGAACTGTTATCGTTCAAATCCATTTCTCCTCGCATCGACCGCATCGAATCATCCGTATCCAACAATCCACCACTGGGTAAATTGGGCAATCCAAAATCATCTCCCAAAACAATCTCCGCGACCGGCGGCGCCTTGCGGGCTTCAAACATGGCACGGAGAGGTTCCAACTGTGCGGCCGACACTTTTTCAATCTTGACGGTACTATCGGTGGAATGCGTCGATTGCTGCCGCAAGGGGTCGCCGCCACCATCCTGTATATCCCGCGGCGTCCGATCCCGTCCAGGCCGTTCCCGGCGTTGCCGGAACAAGGGATGTTTCATGTTGGAAGCACGTTTCATGGGTATTATTTTTTCATCGTCCAGAATATCGTCATCGCCTTCCAACTGGTCGAGTTCTTCTTGTTGGGTCCGTTTCAACTTTTTGGTAATGGTCCGTGCCAAACTCCGTTTGGAGTGATTGTCCAGTGATGTGGAAACATGACTAAAAGCAGGAACAGGAGGAGCCACCACCATGGGAGCATTCGGCATACCACCATTTTTGGTAAGACTCATGGCCCGCACATTGGCAATGAGACTGGTCGTCGACGAGTTCACATGGGCGGCTTCACTTCCTCGTTTCTTTTTGAGCGACAATTGTCCACCTCCCGAATCAATCACATACTTGATGCCTTCGTTGAGTCCATGAGCCTCGGCGGACTCCACATCCTTTCGAATCCATTCCATGACAAAGTCATCCTCCACATCGGTATTGGTTGTTTCCGTCTTGAAGCGACGCTTGCCTCCATCCAAATTCCGCACCCGCGTGGACTTCCAATGCACAAAGTGCCCCTTTTGCAAGCGACCACCCCGCAAAAACACAAAGAGGAAATAGACCAGTTTGGACCGCTCGTCTTCCGACCCACATTGATAATAAATAGGTCTCAACTCTTCCAACTTTTCTTGATAGACCCATTGAGGTGTATGCGCATCCCGCAGTGCCTGTGCCACCCGCTTTTGCGCCACAATGGGAGGGGACTCGTACCATTTGCGGGAATCCTTGTCGCGGGACAGAAAGCGGCCGGGTTGTTCTCGTCCCCATTGAATGTACCGAATAATGTGTGCTACAATACTCTTCTTGTGATCATCCGTGATCTCCAGAAACATGCCGGAATAGAGAGGTCTCCAATCCAAAATGAGAAGATTGAAGTACTTGTTTCCTTGGTGACTGGTTCCCGTTACGCCCCGTTCACAGATGATGTCAAAGGGTCCAGGTTCTTCTCCGTCTAGTAAATACACATTCGTTGTATTGTTGCCGTTGTTCAAATCTTTGCGTAAAGGACCCATCCTGTTATTTCCTCTTTTTCTTGTCCCCCACTTCTCGTACTGCCGTTTGTTGTTGTTATTGTTGTTGTTGTTTACAAGAGTGGTGTGTAAGGCTGTTGTTCTTCTGCTGCTTTCTGATGATGTTGACGGTGGTTCCTGGTCTTTCCCTTCGTTGGAGCTCGAAGGGCAGAGAACTACAGCAGCCGGAGGTGCAGCACGCAGCACTTCCAACGACACCCTCTGGGCCTTCTTCTTCAGCATAATTGTTTAGCATCTGAGAGAGTGAATTTTGGCACAGGTCATGTCGTAGGCTTATACTCCTGCCCTGAAGTCCAAGGAAGGGTCCAATCGACCGTGTCCGTCACATAATATTTACTGGATCTGTTGGAATATATTGCGCTTCTTCGAGTCACCAGAATGTTGTTGGGGGCTACTACGTACAGCACAGTTACAACACCAGCCTCATCCGCTCATCGTCGTCGTCTTTAGTAGTAGTTGTAGCCGTCAACAATCGAACGACGGTAGTAGTTGTGGTAGAACGTGTCCTACTACGATGTGTAGTACGCTCTTTTCAATCACGATTCTAGAAGGGCAAAATTCCGAAT
Organism: Nitzschia sp. Nitz4; assembly: GCA_013372465.1. Taxonomy (NCBI): domain Eukaryota; phylum Bacillariophyta; class Bacillariophyceae; order Bacillariales; family Bacillariaceae; genus Nitzschia; species Nitzschia sp. Nitz4. Next base: position 29,863 of record WXVQ01000166.1, read on the forward strand.
CTCCACAAGAAAGAATGAACTGATAGGAAAGGACACGAGATATCGGGGTCATTCCATGCATTAAGTAGAGGGGAACCTACATCATTGTGATCAATGACCATCAACGTGGCAGCCAGACAGGCCCTCGTAACTGCTGAAGAAGAGCTCGACCATTCCAGTCCATCCAGTCAAGGGTCATTTGTTCGTAGTTCGCATCTTGGTGTTGGATTCGATCCTCCTTCTTGGGATCTTATATTGGATTCTCTTTTTTTTTCTGTGGGGTAGCTTACGATTACCAATTACCACTACTGCTGCAGTGCACTTGCTACACAACATTCCAACATCCACCACAACCAGGCACAACCACTACCACTACCACACAACTACTACTGTTATTATGATGAAGTTCTTTCAGTTGGTTCTCTTGGTCTTGACCGCCTTGTGTAGTAGTAGTAATAATATGTTCCTGTTGGTGTCTGCCCAAGAAGAGGAAGCTGCCGCCGTTCCCAACTGCGACGAACTCTGTGCCTCCCAAGTGGCCGAAGCCACTCGCGTCGCTCAACAACAATTGGCTGCCTTGCAGGGAGAATTGGAACCTCTCAAGGCCATGTTGGAACAATCCAAAAAAGATTCTCTCGCAGCCACTGGGCAAATCCAAACACTCCAAGAGCAAATTGCGGCCATGGAACAATCCGTCCAAGAGGCCAAGTCATTGGCCGCCGCTTCGCAACAAGAAGCAGCCGAGAGTCAAGCGGCCAAGGCGGATGCAGTCAAGGCTGTCACGGCCGAGTTGGAATTGACCCAGCAAAAGTTGGCAGAGTATGAGCAAGCTCCTTTCTTGTTCAATGTGGAGGCCATCAAATCCATGGTCCAAAAATTGCTTCAAAAGTATGGACTGGGTGGCAAGCAAGAGTTGTAAGGATGTTAACGTAAATTATACCGGTCGTATTAAAAAAACAGTGTGTTTCCTTTCGGTAATGTGTCCTGTCGTACAATTGTATCATCCATGGTAGCTACTACTAGTAGTAAAAAACAAAACGACTCCCCTACTACGGTATAGGATTTTACAGTATAGCAGTAGTAGTAGTAGTTTTTTGTCCAAAGCTCTCAACCGTTTCCAATGCCATCAAAGAGCCGTAACCCATACAGTAGTTTGGGGAGTAGCAGTACCTGCTTCTTGCAAGAGAAAAAGTTTCCAATGGCCAACCTGCCTGCCTGTTGGTGGATAGAACTGTCCTGGTAGTAGTTGATAGTAGCGTGTGTTGTATAGTACTACGATAGATACCATACAAACCCCCAAACAGGTAGTCTAGGCCGTCCCTTGCGACGAATTCTCCATGGTAATAAAGCCTGGACTATCCAGCTGTCTCGCATCCGGATTGACAGCACCCGTCACAGATACCAAAGGCGTTTTGGCATGGGAACTGGCCACGTCGACATCGGACAATTGAAAGTCGTCACTGGCAAAACATAAAAAGAGGAGGACAGCAAAGATGGTATACAACACCGATAGAAACATACATGTCACTGCTAGCACGGTTGCTATTCGTTCCACTTGATACTCTTCCCCGTCTTCGCCATCTTCTCGTTTGTAATCTTCCACCTGGTGTCGAGCAAGCAACGCACAACAAGCAATGTGGTTAGAACACACCACACATTCTGATCTCGGCCACAACATTGACACCAAATTTAATATATTTCGAATGACTTACTCTAACTTCACCAAGTACAACGGCACAAACCAAAAGGAGATTGGCAAACAGTACGACAGCTCCTCCAAAGATTCCCACTCGCATAGTGTCCGACCCCGAAGGAAAACAAGGTGCAATATAGACACCTCGCAGAGACGTAAAACCAACAATAGCAGTAGATCCATACAAAGACAAACCTGTAGCAAGGATCATTGTATAGGCTGCAACAAAGGAAACTGAACGAGCCGTCATGGACGTCAGGAGTACAATCGCTTCCATTTGATGTCGATATTCATCTTCTCCATCATGCGAGGCCTCGTGATCTTCGTCCTGACCGCCACCTCCATCTTCTAGGTATCGATTGTAATAATCTCCATTTTCATAGGAACGTTCCAATTTGCGATAATGTCCTTGAATTTGTACAATCAACACAATCGCTGTCAAAAAGGCAAAATACGTCATGACAGTGGTAATGGTCCACGTAAAGGCCACCATGGAGCGCTTGTCTGTCAAAAAGCCGCCGCATATGGAAGGAGACGACATGGTCAATTGCTTTTATATATAGAGAGATGGTTTGTTGTATTCTTGTGGATATATCAGGAATACAATATGGCTGGATCACAAAAAAAGCCAATCAATACTATCAAGCGGAGAAAAAGGAGTGGTTGTTGTTTCTTCTTCTTTTGGTAACGTAAAACTTGGGACTTGTCTAGTTGTTGTTCGGTCCAAAGGATGGAAAATGGAATACAACAAGGACAAGAGGAAACACTCTATTGGTTCACTGTTTCAGGAAAGCGTTGTTGGTATCGTAGTATAAAAACAAGTATGTACCGAGAGTAGTGCGACGACGACAACTTTCTTTGCAAGAGCTTTTACTACTGCCTCTACCGAAACTCGTAGGTGGAGGGCGGCCACGGTAGTAAGCACCACTTGGTGGCACCGAAGGAGTTGGCGGCACCTGCTCACCGATCCAAGCAGCAACGGACACATTTCGCCAAACCTCCCCATGATCCCTTCTAACAAGAAAGCAATGCAAGTATTCAGCATGAAAAGTTGGACATTTAGCATTGCGCCAGCCAAGCTACTACTTAGTCGCAGAAGTCGATTCATAGTACCATCTTATGCATTTACAGTATGTCAAGTGTGCCTCACTGCTGCCTGGCTTCCGCCGGAAGTTTTCAAGTCCTTCGCTCCGAACTTCGGGGTCCAACGAATCAAGTGTTGACACCACCTTTGTGCGAATGCAAACAATCCAACAACGTGTCGACGACGAAGACGACGGACATAAAAAAAGAGCTACCACGAATCCTTGTTTCTCATCGCAAGATTCATTCCTCCTCCATAAAAAACAGACAATGGCACAAAAGGTCGTTTACTTGCTCACTGGAGACATTGGTGGCACCAACAGCCGAATGGCACTGTACAGTGTCGATGACACAATTCCTCTTGTGGAAAAGTACTATCGCAACCAGGATTGTCTCAAGGCCAAAGCCGATGGAGTCTTTGAGAAGAATGTCATTTCTCCTTTCCTCCAACACTGCTGGGAAACCAACAAGCATTTGGTTCCTCTAGAGCGCGTGGAGATTGTGGCTTCTTTGGCTATTGCTGGACCTGTCCGAGACAACAAAGTGTCCATGAGCAATCTTCATGACATTGTGATTGATGGAGAAGCCATTGCGGACAAGCGATTTGCCCCCAAGGATGATGAATATTTGGCAACCATTCAAGTCTGCAAAATTATCAATGATTTTGTCGCACAAGGGTATGGGTGTTTGACGTTGAAGCCCGATGAAGTCAAGGAGTTGGTCCCTGGATCCCTCCAAAAGGTGGACCCCAATGGACCCAAGGTTTGTGTTGGCGCAGGAACCGGTCTGGGAGAGTGTTTCTTGACTCCGGATAGTGAAGGAGCCTATACTTGCTTCCCTTCCGAGGGAGGACATGTGGAATGGGCCCCTCGCAATGCCTTGGAGGTCAAACTCTGGCAATATTTGGCCGACAAGTTCAGTTACAAGCACCGCGTATCTGTGGAACGTGTCGTATCCGGCCGAGGATTGGCCAATTGCTATGAATTCCTTGCCAACGAATTCCCAAAGCAAGTCAACCAGAAAGTTCACAAGGAATTTTTGGAGGCTGGTGACTTGCAAGGAAAAATTGTTTCGGATGATGCCCATACCAATAAGGGTTCTCTTGGAGAAAAGGCCATGGAAATCATGTGCTCGTAAGTACCGGTAGTTGTTGGGAGAGTTGTATGTCAAATGTTTGGTTTTGTTGCGAATACTTTCTCACGCGATTTTATCCTCCCCTATGGACTGTGCCAGTGCCTATGGTTGTGAAGTTGGTTCTGCTGGAATCAAGTGGATTCCAACCGGAGGTTTGTACGTGACGGGTGGATTGACTCCCAAGAACATGCAATTCATTGAAGGACAGGATTCTCCTTTCATGAAAGCCTTCCATGACAAGGGTCGGGTCACACCTATCCTCAATGGAGTTCCCCTGTTTGCTGTGTTGGTGGAAGATTTGGGTGTTCGTGGAGCCCTCAAGAGTGCCGAGATTGAATACGAAAAGTACCGTTGTGGACATGGAGGAGGAGGAGATTCCAAGAGTTCCATGTCTTCTGTCTTTTCTACTAGTAGTGCCGCCATCCTCACTGGGGCGAGCTGTGTGACCGCACTTGCGGTTGGGGTCATTGTGGGAAGTCTCGTTTCCAAGTCCAAGTAATTTTTTTCCCGTTCGTAAAAGCCTTAGAAATGAATCATACACATTTTCTTGTTCCATCCAATCCAGTATCGTACTAGGTAGGCTCATTGGGGACAACAAATTTGAACAATGGGTTTGAGGATCTAGTTTTCTTAGAAAATCCAGCCGTACAATATTTATTCTATCATGGTAAAAGCATGTTGGAACAATCGGGCATGTTTGGCTTGGGATGTACGGAGCATTCGGCTCTTTTGTCGGGCTCCTCCCAAAAGAGAGTCTAGAAAAGACTTGGTTGGTCCGACCCCACCAAACTGTTGATCGCCACTATACCCATTCGTGCCTTTACACTTTACGTGGAAGCCAGTGACAACAAGACCTTTACCATTCATGATCTTCAGCAACAGCAGTTGTTTCCATGTCTACTTGGCTTGACGTTTGCATGACCTTCTGAAACGAAAATTGAGGCTTTCCAAGCTGAACCATAAGAATTTTGTACCGAGCTCGTATGAGTTGCATCTGTTGCAGAACGTCACGTTTGGGTGATGTTTCGCTGTCAGCTTGGTCATATTCATTCATGGGTTCGGTATCGGAAGATTCCATTAAACTGGCATTCTCCAACGGCAATTGTCCATTCGATGCGCTGGCAATCAACTCTTCCACAGTAGGAAAATCGTCAATGGCATGTTGCAAATTCTTCAAGTGTTTGGAAGTTTTCTCGTTGAAACGAAGTGCAGAAGAATGCGTATCATTTTCCATACTTTGTTGTATTGAACTCAAAACTCCCTGATAGAATCCAATCTCTAGACCAAACTCGAGTCCTTTCCCCTGCCCCAGTGCTTGCCCTTCTCGGTACCCAGAGAGTTCTCCAGCTTTGCTTCCCTCTGCCTTTCCTTGTTCAAATTGTCCACGGTGTGGATCCATGCAGAGTTCATCCCATGGATCACTTCTAGGTGATGATTCATTGGCCTTCAGGTTCGACATCGCCATGGTAATGAGACAATATTATTCTGGTTGTGTTTGGTGGTGGTCATCATCCGTGAATGGCACAGGAACCAGAATGGTTGACTTTTTATTCCAGGAAGTCGTGTACCGGTATCTCCAGTATCTCGGAAACAAAGCGTGAGTCGTGCAGTGGACATGTGGCTCCAGTTCGCCAATTCGACCTTTGGAGATGGCTGGCGGTAAGATTTCACCATAGTAATTATCCTAGTGGCGTTGGAGCCTCTAATTACTAACGTTGAGGGCGTCGCTATGACATGCTTCTGTATGGGAGGACCATATGGTAATATGGGGGTGTTTCCGTTCAACGGGAGGCCAGCGACAGAAATCGCTCGTTGGCTCCGTTTGCTTTCCTCACAAACTCGACATTCTTGTGGCACTGCAATCGCTCCACTCCAAACTGTCCCTAAAAGAATTACCATGGCGGAACCTCTAGATGCGTTTGCTTTGTCAGCTTCAGGAAGCTTTCCTTCTGAAAGGTATGAAGAGTTTCCCACGCAAAAAGATTATGACGACAACAAATCGATTCTAGACTATGAATCGATTGCCACCGGGCTCAAATCTCTTCAAAGGTCCATGGGTTGGTATGATGGACGAGACGATGACAACGAAAAGGAGGATACTCGGTACTTGCAAAGAGCATCAAGTACACTATCAGATATGGAATCTGAACATGATAGTGATGACGATGAAGACGAGGAATCGGTGTGGTCCGAGGATAGTTTCCCTTCGACCATCGCATCAGAAGAGCTCAATGAAGAAACGCGGTCAACCTCACGAGTAGAGAAAAAGAAACCCAAAGGCAAATCATCTTTGATGTCTTTGAAGTCTTGGGGTAGAGGAAACAAAAAGTCCAACCTCGTTACCCAACCGACTAGGACCAACAAGTCGGCTCCCAGAACTTCCGCACCTGCACTTGACGGAATATCGCGAGGTCAGGTTGGTTCTGTCGCTTCAAGTAGGAGAAGCAGGCGATCACAACAAAGAGAGTCTAACCTCGAATGCCGCGATTCTCCACCTACGATTGCTTCGGGACGCAGGAACGAAGCATCCAAGTCTACCACCAGAACGTCATCGACTCCTAAGCATCCCGTTGCCAAGAACAGTTTGACAAGACAACCCAAACACACGGAAACAGAAAGTGTTTACTCGTCGGCTTCTACTGCCAAGGACTCCAGAGTAAAGGACAGAAAATCATCGAAAGGTCTGTGGTCAATGTCATTTGGAGGAAGGTCCAAGCAAAGCTATAAAAAGCGCATGTCCAAGGCTCATGAAAAGGAAAGCAAGAAACTTCCCGAAGCCTCGAACGAAGAAAATAGTGCGCGCCCACCCGTTCCAGTCAAGTCAAAAGATGTGTCTAACAAATCTAACAAACCACGGCAGTCCAGCAAACCCAACGAGCAAAAAACTGTTGCAAGCAAACGATCCAAGGCATCAAGCAAGTCCGAGGCGCCCTTCAACCTCCAAATCCTAGATACACAAGACTCTGCGTCGTGGCTTGGAGCTCTCGCTGACAAGTTTGAAACTTGGAGTAAAGGAGAGCATCGCCCTTCTATGGCAGACTTTGAAGACAATCGGTTGGGAGATCTGAGAGTTGCCCCAAAGCGCACAGGAACCACCCGACGGCTAGAGATTGCTGAGGAAAATGCAACTTTGGACTCGCTGGATCGGATTTTGTCGAACGATTCCGACTCACTAACCAACTCAATGCCTTTTCAACTATCGGAATCCGAGCTTGATTCCATTGCGTCTGATAGCTGGGATAATGGTACACGCGGAACCCGTGGAACCCGCGAAACTAGAGGCACAAAGGTGACCTGGGCGACAAAAGATTCCAAGGGTACACGGGGAACCCGGGAAACCCGGGGGACAATGGGAACCATGGATACAAAGGGTACTTTGCGTACGCTTCGCTCCACCAATGCCCAAGCATGGAAGGAGATTGTGGAGTGTGCTGAGGTAATTGCATACCACGGCCAATGCGACCGTCTGAATATCAGATTGTCTACTCGTGAGAAACAAAAATTCCGTAGAGCTTTGGAAGTTTTCCGGGACCACGCCGAACGGTTGAAAATGTCGGATAGGGAACTGTTCACAGCGATTCGTGACGATCCCACTGTTCTCAACGAGAATTCAACGTTTGATGACGATGAAACGTTGGACTACCTTTGGGAAGGACTTGGTTTTGACGATGGAATGGATAGGTATGTTGATGCCTTCGAGGGCATGTTGCAATGTGGTGCTGGTGCCGATCGCGAGGCCCCAAAAGCCAAGAAGCAACCATTGATTAGCGACGAAATGAGCGCGCTTGGCCAGCAAGCCTACCAAAGAGCATCCAAACCCAAGAGAAAATAGACGGATCTTGAGCTAATGAGATAAATACGTTCCAATACATGATAATCCTATTCTATAGGTGAAACCTGGGCCACCATAGACAATCTCTCGTATATATACAGAATGGCAATCATCCATTCACAAACTAGGTTTGCTGGGAGCTCTTTCATTGTCTTCATCATCGGACAAGTTGATGTCCGTATTGGTGCCACTGATTTCCTGTGTTTTCAATCCAAGCGCTTCGTCCAAATTAAAAATTTCCAGCAGTTCTAGCAAGGGCGCAAATATCAAGGCCAAAACGGACCGCGCCGCCAGCCTTGGTTTCGGTTGAAGCTCGGAAAGTGGCATTTCCTTCCCATACCCATCTTCGTCTATGACAACGCCACATCCAAAACAACAAAAGCATCCACAGGAAACAATGGCAAGGGCAGTCATCAGCAGAACATAGGCAATGCAGATCGGGAGATATAGAGGAAGGGTCAAACATACGATAAGGCGATAGCGACCAATGTAGCGATGATCAATATAACTCTGTTTGCACCTGCCACAGGACCGGGACATTTCTCCTCTCAAGTATCGGTGCGTCCCACATTTGTAACACATGTCGCCTTGGCACCAGCCACAAACAACATGATCACAACCCATACTCTTTTCAATGGTAATCCCACAGTGACTACAGGGTTTTCCGAGCTTTTTGAGGTTCCGAACCATGGCTTTGTCTCGCTTTTTCTTGTAGGACCTACAGGAGATATTTGGATGAGCATCTCCATGTTCCTTACAAAAGTGATGTCCACAGAATTTGCAAGTGAGGTCGTTGTCATGTCCAGAAGTTGCTTGATTTTGTGTCGGGTCTAATAGTTCGTCACAACGAGAGCAAGGCACAAGGGATGGGTCCAAATATCGTCGGTGATATAGTTGGAATTTCTTCCATGTCTGAGCTTTACTCTCCTCCCCTTCTTCCTGTAGTAGTTCAGGCGAGGAGGGCCCAATGAGATCTTTCACTTGCTGTTCTTGTAACGTATTTTTACAGTCGTCGGATGCACTCGCTGGACATGAAATAGGGATATTCCGGGTAGAAATCGCATGTTGGCAGTGGCGGATCATACAAGGCCGACAAAAGAAATGGTCACATCCTGCCACTTGTACCCTGGGAGGAGTATTTATAGTGTGGTGGTCGGACACGCTGATTGTGCCAGTGCCAGCTTCACAGTCTACCAAATCATCCTCAGACGAAAGAGTCTCGTAACAGATACTACATTCCTGACACTCCATTGGTTCCATGGTTGCTTGGCTTTGCATCATGGTGTGACTTGGAGACAATGAGAAAGATGCCACAGGGTGACTCTCAGATCCGGGTGCTTCAGGATTGTTGTACTATGGCCTGCGTAAAAATTCTACAGGAGTAGGTGGACCGACCAAAAATGGGTCACAAAATTTGGCGAACCACGCCTGGCAAGCTTGCTACGTGCACCATGGTTTCTTCCATCTTCCAGGTTTTGATTTACCACCATCCCTTCCCATAAAATAAACAGAGAGTCCTCTTTTTGCCTCCAAAGGTGTACATATTGGTTTGGACATGAATCGTTACTTGGGAGGAGAAACAAAAAGACAATACAAAACTAGATAGAACCACTATCAGGTACCAGTTCTTAAGAGCTACAAATGTTGTACATTCTCCTTGTTCTACAGTTCTTCCAGTGATCGCCGGATAGCCTCTTCAATCATTTGATCTTCTGCTGCAGCGACAGGGCGCGGGTGTGGTGGGCGCAACGCCATTATCTGTCGTAGTCGACGCAATTGCTGCATTCCTTCCTCCTGGAAAGCAAACGCAAACACGGCACAGCCAAAGACCGTATTGATCAACTGAATGACACCGCTTGTCGCATGTCGTTCAAACACCATGACAACCAGGGCGGCGTAACCTAGGATCACCGTGGTTCGGAGACTTGCAGCATTCCCCTCCCGTTCCATCCAGGCGATTCGACTGACAAGTGTGGTTTGATCATGAAGACGTTGCTGCTGGGAAACCTGGGCGTTGCCATACGGAGCACCATTGCTACAGTTATAGGCGGCACACTGCGATCCAACTCGCATGCATGCCCAACAAAATTTGGCGCGACAATGCGTACAACACATATGATTGCACCCATCAATCTTGGAAATGGGGACGGAGCAACTAGGACATTGCCGTGTGTTGGAGCCAATCCATTTCTGTGTGAGTGCATCGGCTTCATTGGGATTCGTGATTGCGTCCTGGTGTCGTAGTTCCGATTCGGCCCTGAGAACAAAGTCCTGATCACAACAAGGGCAACCCACCGTTATCGCCTCAAAAAGGCTCTGTCGCGCCTTTTGAGCATACTGCTGATAGGCCAACTTCCAAAAATACCAAAAAAACAAACATAACAAATATGAAGATATCTTGTGGTTGCTTACCAACGCTCTGATCACAGAACAAAAGGATACAAAGTTCGAACAACGACGAACATAAACAGCATCCCTGAGGTATCGTTCCGCAGCATCTTCGCGATGCAAGTTGACCAATGAAAGACATTCTGGAGTGACAAAGCCTCCACCCAGAGTACTCATCGGCTCATTCGTAGCTGCGGCGGCATCTCCATTACTGTCACCATCCTTACTCGCGGCACCGCCACCTTGCGTACAATGCGGACATATTCGAAAGGCTGGAAGAGAGCGTAGATTATGGGTCAACATTTTCACATCCCAAAGTGCAATCAAGGTTTCATCTCCTGCCAGTGCCCGAATCGCATCCTTGGAAGTCAAGGCCATTGGGCACTGAGAGCATTTGAGAGGCCCGCGATGTTCGCTATCTTGCACCTGATGGGCTGCATAGGCATGCAAACAATCCTTGCAAATGGCATGTCGGCAGGCAGAAGTAACAAACCACTCATGTTTGGATTCTGGTTCTGTCAAACAAATGGGACATGGAGTGCCTTTGGGTGGCAATTGATCCACAAAGGTAGCTTGGATTTTCCTCCGAGCAACCCGAACCAGATCGAGCAATTCAAACTCTTCCGATCCGTTCACACGACCAGCGGCTGTTTTCCAACTGTTGTCTCCAGCAGTTGCAGCCAAGACTTCAGATGAAGTAGTTTTGCGTCGAAAGACTCGCATGAAAAGATATTGGGAGTGTGTGTGTATGTTTGTGTGTATTGCTGTTCTTGTGGTTGTGAACTTTAGACAACAACCTCAAAGCCGCCTGCCAAGACTCGAAGTTTATGCATAAAGCAACTTCTTGGGCACGTTTGGCTACCAAGGTCTTGGATGACGTCATCATTGGTACAAGGACTATCAACTCCAAAGAAGATACTGATTGTCACCTTTCTTCTCAACTTGTTTCACAGAACAGCGAAGCCTGTGTCCAGCATGACTTGTGCAAGTAGCCACAAAGGCAAACGAAGCAACTTGGACAGCGCATGCTCCTTCAAACAACAAGAAATGGAGCAACCAAGTAGAAAACGACAGACCGCATTCGAAGAACCTCTTCATGCTTGCAATTCGACCGCTACTACTACCAGGAGCACCAGGACGAGGGAGAGCGAGGAAACGCAACTCTGTGACCTCCCGCACGAAATCCTCGGCGTGGTTCTTTCATACTTGGACGTCAAATCCCTTCTCAACACCAGGTTAGTCAGTCAAACTATGCTCAAGCTGGCCTCGGGGGCATCTGCTGGCTGGAAAAAACACTGTCATCGCCTGTGGGCCACCAAGGTCCACGTTTGTCCCATCGCCCGAGCGCACCCACATCCTATGTCTGCCTACCGACTGGCGATGGAAGATGCACGTCTCAGAAACCATATCCACATGAAAGAGCTTCTGTACGATCCTGTGGCCCATTCGGGTACTGTTTGGTCCTTTCGATTCAAAAAGGCCGCCGGGCCAGAATGGCAGGAGGTCGATCCTTGGTTCCATTACCAACCCTGCAGAAAGATGGTATTCCTGGCCAATGGTTGGGTCAAGGCATTCAAGCCGTCTACAAGTACTACTGACGATTCTTGGCTACTAGAAAACCCGCACTTTTCGTTTCGCAATGGTGGTGGGGACATTTTAGACACCCCAAACACCATGACATGGAGGTTTGTGACGGCACCGATTGATTTGCCACCACGAGAACAAACGGGCTCTTACATTCGCGTTTCCGTGGACGGTCGAGATGTTCCGACGTACTGTGTACGGCGGAGTCCAACCAACAATTGGGGTTTTGTCATGGAAAGTTGTTGGGGTGTCATGGCGTCCTTTGAGCTGCCACCAAGGCCAAAGAGGAGGACACGGAAGGGGCCTGACACAGTACAACCCCTGGTGGATGAAGAGTCCTTTGAAATATCTAGTTCGCTCCAGTGGCGAGAAGCATTTTTGTACAACATTGGAGTCGACGTTTTTCCAAATGGCAGTGACAGATCAGCTACATTTCAGGATGAGTACGAATTGGAGAACCTGCTCCACGACCGAGGAGGTTGACGGTGAGGGATATGTATTTATATTCTACACATCATTTTTGATCATTTTTGATGAACTAGTACTACAACGTTACACCAGCCGCATTGCGCCGATGTTTTCAAGTATATCGAGTTTCCTTCTGTCCCTCCAATAGTTCTATAGGAGTTCTTCTACGTGTAGCCTCGTCCATCATTTCTTCGAAGTGGTGGATCCTTCTAGGTAGTGAGGGGTGATGGAGGAATGTTTCGTGGTGTCAGCCTTTTTATTGACGACCTGCGATACCTCTGCCAATCCACGAAAATAGCGGCATCCTCCTACCTGAGGAACATTTTCCTCAAGCCAAGGAGATGACTAGCGACGCACTGGGAAACCTCAGGATGTGTACATGCGTCGGAGGCAGCAAACATCCCAGCAAACAACCAATGCGGTTGATATCTTACTCTCGAGACAAACAACGAACAACAACATCTTTTTGTATTCGCGGAAACAGATGCGACAGTTTTGCTATGGTCCTTGCAGAACATCTTCCCGTTAACATTCGTATCCATCGGCAATGACAATCCTTAGTTGGTAAGCACCTGATTGATTTCCAACCCTGCCAACACCATGATGCCCCGACGGTCAACAACTTGCTTCTTGGCCGGAAACCATGTGCCTGCAGTTTGCCCGAGGGCAGGTGCAGGAGGGCACCTGCAAAAGAGAGCATGACGTCAGCTATAGTACGAACAAGCAGTAGCAAGGCATCTACGGGTACCTCAAGGATGCCAACATGCACCGCCGTCGTTACCTAGCACTGCCTAAGCCAATGTCAGCATGACGACAAACAATTGGATTGGATTCACACAACAGGCAAACGCGACAAATGAACAAACACATACCCCTTCAAATAACAAGAAATGGAACAGGCGAAAAGCAAATCACAAGCCACAATTGAACTTACCCCTTGTCCCAAAGAAGGCAGAGACTCTGCTGTCCAAAAACAAGAAGAAGAATGAGATGATTGAATTCTGTGACCTCCCACAGAAGGTTCTCGTTGTGGTCTTTTGTACTTGGAGGTCAAATCCTCTCTAAGCACCATTTTTGTCAGCCAATCCTAGCGCAAGCTTGCTAGAAAAAGCGTTGCTGTCGCTATCTGCACCAACAAAAAGGGCCTCTCAGCATGCTCAAGCACAGCACCCATCACATGTCCTCCTTCCGACTGGCCATCGACGACACAGCATACCACAGTATTCACATCCACTTGTTGGAACAAGGGCCCCTTTACATTGTCTTCTCTATTTGAGAACCATTTGGTCATTCCGCTTGAAAAACGACATGGTCCTCAACCCTCCTTGTTGTATCATCACCAACCCTGCTGCAGAAGTTGTTCCTGGCGGCCAATGGTGAGACATGGAGCTCAAGCTGTATTTACAAAAAGCACAAATGAACCATGGTTACTAGAAGATCTGCATTTCCCAATTCACAATGGTGACGGGGAAGTCTTGTATTACTCACCAAGCACTCTCCATGCGAGGTTTGCGAAGTCACTCACCATCACCGGTTGATCCCTTGACAGCAAGTCGGTTCTACAACCGCGTTTCTCAAGACGCTGTGACGTTCCTGCGTATTACTGGGTAGCGTCAAAGGTCAACACGTAAACAATAATTCCGAGGTTGGTGCTGCCTTGAACTGCTTTTGCTTCATCAGGAGGAGAAAGATGTGGGGTGATTGGGGCGATATTGCGGTGCGGAGAGGTACTACTAGTATAGCACTAGGTAGTTAGTACTCCTTCCATGATCGTACCAGGTAGTTTGAGAAGTCGCCGTCACCAATATCATTTATTTTGTTGCCTTTTCCTTTACTTCTGCTGTATATCTTCACACTGTTAACAATTTCACCTTTGTTAATGACGGAGTCTCTTAATTAAATTTCGCATCCGTACTAGCGAGTCTTTGTTTTTCCTCTACTTCGTCACCACCTGCCCAGGTTAGTAGTGCTGCTACCGGTGGTAACACTATTGTTTCCTGTCTGATGACTTCCTCCTCAAGCCGAGGAAAAGGGAAGTAGTACTAGTAGTATCGCGAGAAGTACCGGATATCCGACCATCCTAGTACAAGAGAGCTATCGTCCCCATTCAAAGAAACCGACTCAGTTGATGTCTTGTCTAGAGACAAACAGTAAACGAGAGTAACGATATATCTTCTCCTCATAGAAGCGCCACCAGATCATGATGTCCACCAGCAACAAGAAGGAGTACCCGCCGCTGCTGGACGAGATCATGATCGAATTATGCGGAACCCCAAAAGCAGGTTCTCAGTGTGGCAGTTCGTACTAGTACTTGGACGTCAGATCCTTTCTACTAGTAGACACAACTTGTCACCAGCCAAACCATGCACAAGCTGGCTGGACAATCACCACCACCAGCCACTATCCTCACCGCCATTGTTGGTAGCACCAATAATGAGGAGAAGAGGGTCATTATAGTGCTATGCTCAACAGGAGGCACCAAAGCACCTATTCCACTAGTATGTCGTCCCCCTCCGCACAACTGGCCACGGATGATAAACGGGTGCACACCAGCAGGAGTGATCATGTCCAATTGTTGTTGGAAGAACTGTTCTTATGCAGCACTACCCTCTCGGGCAACGAGACAATCCTCGTTCTTGTTGGTATAATCAGCCAGCAGTTCTGCAAAAGCTGAGGTGCTGGTTCCAGACCAATGGTTCAAACAGCACAGACGAATCATGGCTACTACAAAATCTGCGTTTCTTGGCTCCTTGGACGACATCTTCTTGAACCACCTAATCTATGGTGGTTGTTTGCTAGGAGGTTCCCTCGTTCCAGCATCACCGCCGAGCATGATCCGCCACCAAATTGGTAATTACCTTGTTCGCAGTTTTGAGGGTGCTGGCTGTGTGCTTGACTGAGCCCAACCACCAACAACAATGGAGTCTTGTTTTGAAAGCTGCTGGGGTCGTCGTGTCCTCCTGTTGTAGTACCCTGGTCAAAGTGGAGGGCACCATGAGATGGTGGAAGCTCCATTTTCGGATTAGACTCAGTAGAATGACTACCAATGGCGCAACGACCAGTACTTCTTGTGGCACAAGCAGGATGAGTACTACCGGTAGAATCTGCTCCGTGGTGAGCGATTATGAACTTGACATTCATGACGAGGAGGCATCTTCTTGTTTTTGTTGTTGGTCGAAGAACAACAAGAACAAGCAAAGACCCCCACATCCCAGCACCCCACACCTACGACAGTACATACCTCACCCAGTTCAGTACTACATGTACCAACTATCAGAGTGCTGAAGAAGAATGAATGCGATGGAGGGTACTAGCTTCAATCATCAACACTCGGAGAGGCGCTCCCAACAACAACAACAACAATCACCATTCAGTTGCTGCTGCCTTGAACAGCTCTTCTTCATCAGGAGGAAGTTAAGGGGTGTTCAAGGCGATGTTGTAATGTTCAATACTTCATACATGGTCGAACCTGGTAGTGACGGGTGTGGTTTGGGAAGTCACCGTCACCTTGATCATTTATTTTCTTGCCTTCTCCTTTACTCCTATTGTCTATCTTCACACTGTTAACAAATTCATTCTTTGTTTAATGACCGAAGCTTGATGGGTCTTTAATTGAATTTCGCAACTTTGTTTTTTACAATTACACACCCGAGATGACCACCTCCTCCGGAGCCAGTCGTACTTGGTACAAATTTCCAGAGCACTACTAGCTAGGTAGGGTAGAACCAATGTGGTGGTGGTGGTGGTGGGGGGAGATGACTGCGGTACAATTATATCTGAAGTCCATGATGACGATATATATGCCTCTCTTTAGTGGTGGCACCAGAAACGTTAGTACTCACCTGTTGTTGCGAGCGAATGGTGACAGCAACAAGAGTGGTTCTAGCTTGTTCACGACTTTTGGACCACACCTCACTACTTGCTTACTAGAACATCATGTAGACGATCTCCAAACACAGGAAAACCAAGAGTGTGAGTACCGCAAAACAAAATCTTTTTGGATACCAGAATTCATTGAATATGCGCCTGTCCCTCCTGGTTTAGGGTGCCGGGAGTTGATGAAACGCGTGAGGAGCGACTGGTGACAAAAGGAAGCAGTGTTTGCCGCTTGAATTGAGTTGGTGACAATATTGTTTTCTTATGCTCGACTTGGTTAAAGTTTGGAGTTCATGTGCCCAGTCTAGGTTTACAAAAGAAAGAAAGTCCATGATCCGTGATGCAGATCATGGTGGGGCGGGCCGTCTTGCACCACCGAACACTGTTGAACAAAACCACCATCATCAGCTTCTACCGACGAACATAGTTGAACAAGACCACAATCTCCACCATGCTGTTGTCGAGATCACATTCCAAAACC